>CAUYPO010118695.1:0-40783 GCA_963574435.1 Cheirogaleus major
AATTAATTTCTTTCTATTTTTTAGTAGAGATGGGGTCTCGCTCTTGCTCAGGCTGGTTTCGAACTCCTGAGCTCAAACAATCCGCCCACCTCGGCCTCCCAGAGTGCTAGGATTACAGGCGTGAGCCACCGCGCCCGGCCAAGAATTTGTATTTTATTCTAATACTTTTGAAAAATTATGTAGAATTCTTTAGATGGTGAGGAAGAAGATAGAGACAGCTGTTTTTAAGAACTAAATGGTTAATGATAAGCTTGTTTTTTCTAGTTTTTATTATGGAAATTAAAAAATATATTCACACCTAGGCATGATAGTGAGTGTGGAAACCATGTGCTTAATAGGGAAGTAAAAAGTTCTTGGCAAAGAAAAGTTGAATCAAAGTTTCCTTCATTGGTCACCAGGTGACAGTAGCAGCTTGAGATGGTTTAAAAGCTACCTGATTTGAGCTCTGGGGGAATAGAAGGAGCTGGAGGCAGTAGGCAGATGTGACAATGTAGGCTGCAGTTGCTTCATCGATTAAGTAAATTTATATATGGCTAAGTGCTCTGTAGACTAGTGACTGGATTCTGGAAGTACGCTCTATAGGATTCTAAGGTTTAGTTGTTCCTTCTTTTATCTTTTATCTGTGATTTTTATTAACTATAGATACTTTGCTTAATTTCTTTTTTTTTTCTTAATTTCTTATTTAGTTTCAAAATTATACAAATTTTATATTTTGTATGAATTTTGGAGAGTTACTGGCTATTAGGAAAACTTACAGTAAATTTTTAGGAACAAAGTGTGATTTCTCTAAGAAAGTTTACTCTAAATGTATTATTCTTACAAAATAAAGTGTTGTTTATATTGTGAAGTAAATCATTTATAATGTAAAATAGAGAACAATTTTGTCTATATTTTCAACTTTTTTTAAAAAACAATTATGTGAAAGATTTTGGCAACCAAATGCATTGTGTACTATTGAAATATATTTTTTCTTCTCTAGTGTTATCTGACTTTGTAAATTGTTACTAAAATTTTTACTGGTATTTTTGGCCACTTTATATTTGCAGAAAACTTCTTGGGTATATTTTTGAGTGGGACTATCAGCATAAGGCAATATGTTATCTAAGAAAAAGCCTTTATCTGAAGTCAGAAACCTGGGGTCATTGTGGCTCTATCACTTACTGTGTGGCCTTGGGCAAATCACTGTCTTTCTGGATCTCAGTTTTTCATTTGTAAAATAAGAGGTTTGGACTAGATGATTTCTAAGATCCTTTAAGGTGGCAGCATGATACAATAGAAAGAACATTGGTTTGGAATCAGACACATCTGGCTTTCATTCACTCAGCAAGTATTTATTGAGAGCTATATTGTACCAGGCATGGGAAATATAACAATTAACAATATAAATAATTTAGGTAATTAGTCTCTGCCTTTATGGAGCTTATATTCTATTTTGGTAGACAATAAAAAAACCCAAAATATGTATATCAATTACAAAATATAATAAGTGCAATAAGGAAACACACAAGGAACTCCAACAGTATGGTTTGGGACTGTCTGTCTCTTTGAGGTAGTGATTCAGGATGAGATAGAGCTAGCTAGGTAATTAATGGGGAAGTGTTTTAAATAGAGAGAACAGAATGTGAAAGCCTTAAGGCTAGAAGAAGCTTGGTGTCGTCTGGATACTGAAAGAACAGTGTGTATTAGAGTAGTGAGAAGAGGGGAGAGTGGCATAAGGTGAGGCTGGAAAGACAAACAGAATTTTAGAACATGATACGGAGTTTGGATTTTATCTTAAGTGCTGTTTTAAGAATTGAACTTAAGTAAGCCATTGTATTGTTTTTAGTAGAAGAGTGATTGATTTGATATTTTAAGAAGCTTGCTGTTGGAGAATGGATTCGAGAAGGTTAGGAGTATAAGTGAAGCTGTTACATAGTCCAGGGAAGAAATATTGGGGACCTACGTTAATGTGGTAGTGGTGGAGATGGATATGGCGCAATTCGAGATATAACTTAGAAGTAGAAACAATAGGACTTGCTGATGGATGAGATAATGGAGTTGATGGAAAGGAAGAAATGAAAGATGGCTCTTAGGTTTCTAGCATAAACAACCTATGGACAGAATTTCTATTTACCCGGATAGGGGAAGATGGACAGATTTGGTTGGGTAGGAATTGTTTTCTTTTTTGATTTCTTCTTTGGGAATATTAAGTTTATAATGTCTTTGAGATATATAGGTGGAGATATGAAGAAACAGAGTAGATAATTAGCTAGTAAAATCTGAGGCTTATATAAGTCAGGGCTATATATATAGCCATATATATATATGTATGTATATATGAGTCATCATTATAAGTATGGTATTTAAGTCTATGGGAATGGATAAAGTCATCTAGACAAAGAGAGAAGTCTCAGAGGGCTCTGGCCTGAGTCTGAGGAATACTAGAACTTACAAGTCAGGTAAAAAGAGTAGATTTAACAGTAGAGGCTAAGAGACAGTGGATCTTAGTCAGGATGGAATAAACCAGGAGATACAGTATTTGGAGGCCAAGAGAGGTCAGGGTTTCAAGAAGGAAGGAGTTGTTGATTGTGTTGAATGCTGATGAGAAGTGAAGTGAACATGAGTACAGAGAAATGACCATTGGATTTGACAACATTTGATTTGAGTTCTGGCTCTGCTACTTACTAGCTGTATGACCTTGAACACTTCATTTCACATTGAGTCTTAGTTTTCTCATCTCCTCAAAATGAAATAACAATACCTCTCATATGTGGTTATTGTAAGTATTAATGAACTAATATGTGTTTACCTGAATAATGCCTGACAAGTATAAGATGCTCAGTTGATATTAATTCCTTTCTTCTCTAGTTTTGTGATACCTTTTGAAACTTTGAATAGAGTACACCTATCCCTTGCTTAAAGATATTAATTTGTTCTGAAAATTCTGTTTAGTAAAAAACTATAAAATTGAAAATATTTTCATTAATTTTAATGGGAAAAATTACTATGTATTTCATACCAACCCAATGTACCCAGACTCTTTTCACAGATAGAAAAAAATGTATCATTTGATGAACAATGAAAACAAGCTTAAATAATAAATATCATTTGAATGCAAATAAATATAGATTATACATACACTATACAGTATTTTGATAATAAAGGTATTATATTTGCTGAAGGTAGAAAAGAAGAATTGATAATGGATGGCTGGTAGAGCAAGACTATGAGGCACTTATTCTTTGAAAGGTGTGTTCTTTCTGCAGTATTTTCTCCACCAATATTTTAGCCTTTTAGAGACTCATGATTATCTTGCTTTTCCATGAACTTAACATTAAGTTATACCACAGCAAGCTACTTTCAGAGTTGTACAAGATGCTACCTCTTCATTCTATTAACATATTGGCAATGCAAAACATTTTGGGTCATTTAAACATGGTACACAATGCAAATTTTTCCAGATGATGTTCTCTAACTAGAAATTGTATTGCGTGAGTGACTGCGAGTCTTTTATCTGAAAGTAATGTCAGAGCATCACATCTTATATTGTATTTATTTAGTGTGCGTTTTTGTGAAAAGTTATTATTCTGGGAAAAAAGATATCTGAAAAGTAATAAAACTTTTCTAGAGCCATTTTAAACTAAGAAGTTGCTACCTGCTATCAGTCCTTATTTACTGATCATTTACCCCACTCATGACTATGTTAGGCTCTGTGAAGATAACTAAAAAATTTATATTTTAATGAATAGTTTTTAGCAGGTGTAGTTTTTAGGAAATCTTTAATTTTAAAAGGAAATAGCAAAAAGGCAAAAGCCATTTATTAGTGGCATCTTTCTCTCTCTAATAATGTGAAATACTCCCTCAATTGAACAAAATTTGAGAGCATAATATATATTACCTGGAAATGATTGAATCCTATTATAAAAATGAAAGTATATTTTAAACTATATGTTTTAATTTTTTAAAAATTTACTTTTAGTTGGCACCTATACCCCTAAACTGGCAAACTATCTTGTGGGAATCATAAAGCCACTTTGGCAGATGAGTAGGAATATGGATGCACCAGAGAACCACTGTGTAGGCAGGTTGAATTTCCATTTCATGCTGAGCTTATACTTCTAAGGCACATGTATTTCTTGGCAAAAATCTGAATTTTCTGCTAAAAGACCTGGCATAAACAAACATAAGATCAATGAATTCCAAGGTTTTCTTAGGTCTCTGTGCCTTAAGTATCCATGTATAACTTCTGTTGCCATGATGCTTTCAAAGGAAATATATTTGGTAAATTTACTTTTTCCCTGTTTTCAAACTATAAAGTTGCTATTAATATATGATAGTTTTAATAAACTACTGTGCAACTGTTGTTACTGGTTGCTGTTGGATATACCTTAGTCCCAAAGCAATAGCATGTGCAAATTGAAAATCAACCCATAAGACTTCTTATATGAATATTACAAACAGAGATTTAATTCTATTTCTCTCTGATTATTTTCTTTTTGTATTGTTATTGGATTCAGTTCCCAGTTTAGTAGCCATCTGATGAGGGGGTGTGTAGGTATCCCTAAATCTAAAAAGTAGATTGAGATGAACTCAGGGGCATTCTTTACCAAAAGTAATTCTGTGTGGCTTACTTCAATTTATTTACTTTTTTCTCCAGAATTACTGTAAAGGTTTTCTATTTTGCTCATTACAGCACAGTATTTTTCACATTTAAATAGACTGCATCAACATGAATTCTTTATAAGGACCTTAAAAACAAACTTTGCCAGGTCCCAGAATACAGAAGTGAATTCACATCCCAATACTCAGCTGCCTCATGAATAAAGGAGAGCTTGTGCCTGACACTTTGAAGCTGTAGCTGTTAAACCATACAGAATATTTACCTCAATAAATCATTATAAGAAACTAAGGTACAATTATACCCATGGAGAAAAAGAATTCAAAACACTGATTTATGTGTTTCAGTGCCTATTCCCTTTCCCACCATGTTTTGAATTTTATGCGTGTTTGTCATCTTTGGCTGCTCCTATGTATCTTTAAACTAATGGGTTCTGCTTTTTTTTTAACATTCCTCATTAAGTTTGTTATTTTTCTTTGACACACAGAGATGATTTGCATAGTGTACTAAGTTTTACATTTAAAATTAACTGTATCTCATTTCTTAGGGCTGAAACAAAAAATGGAAAAAGTGACAAATTTACTTTAAATAAAACACTGACTTTTTTATTAATTTGTGAGCATTTGAACTGAAATTCTATATTAAGGATTTTATTTGGCATTTATTTTAGCGTACTACTGGGAAAGAGTAAAGAACTGGGTTATAAATAGGAACTAGATCACTGCCTTTAAGAACCACCCTTTATTGAACTTATTTAAAGTGATAATAGTATTATGGAAAGGTACATTTGTTCACCAATGTGTATATTTCCTTTCTGAAAGTAAAAACAAAAGCAAAGCAAAAATAAATCAGTAACATAGAGAAAGGAATGACAATGAACTTGCTAAGAGTCAATATGCAGATAGGAAAATTTTTGCCTAGAATAATTTATTATGGCCATCTAGGTATAGTAGGAAAAAAAATTGGTTTTCTAATGATATGCTATTGAAAGAACATATAAAATATTTTAAAACAGTTAAATAATTAATCGATAAGAATAAAAAAGTTTTCCTTCATTGATTTAGTTTAAAACAATATAATTTTTATAATCTTTAGAAAAATCAAAGCACATACTATCCTTAAGCATTATCTGTAGAAATCAGGGGCTGAATTTAAATTGATTAAAGTTACATGATCAGTTTCGATCAAAGAATTGTACTTGTAAGCAATGTACTTTTATGCAAATATTATCCTCCTTATTAATCTATATGAAATTGTAGATGCTAGTTAGAGTCAGGCTTTTAATGAAGCCTTTATTACCTAAGCATTAGTGCTTATAAGATTTCTCATTTTACCTTTTCTAATGGAAGGCAGAAAGAATATAAGGATATGTATAGGTTATAGGTTCTCCAGGATTCTAGGATCTTACTTTTCTCTAATTGTATAATTTTACAACCTATTTATTTCCTTCCAATCACCAGTCATAATCTAAAATTCTTTTATTTATTATGTACTTTGTTTATTCTATGTCTTCACAACAAGAGCTCACCAAAGCAAGGATCTGGTTTATCTTTTAAAATATTATATTCCCACTGCCCAGACAGATGCGCTTGATGCATAGAATGTGCTTCATAAATATTTATAGAATGAAGGAATGAAGGGAGCCAGTCCCTTTTTGCTTCAGCATTTATTTACTTTGAATACAGAGGGGTGTTAAGGTAAGTGGAGGTAGATCTTAAGGGGGCCAGGCACAGTAGCTCATGCCTGTAATCCTAGCACTTTTGGAGGCTGAGGCATGAGGATTGCTCAAGGCCAGGAATTCAAGACCAGCTTGGGCAATAGCACGATCTTTTCTCTACAAAAAAATTTAAAAATTAGGCAGGCGTGGTGGTACACACCTGTAGTCATAGCTGAGAGAGGCTGAGAGACTGGAACATTGTTTCAGCCCAAGAGTTCCAGGCTATAGTGACCTATGATGGAGCCACTGTACTCTAGCCTGGGCAGCAGAGTGAGACCCTTGTCTCTAAAAAAAATTTAAAAAGTAAAAAGGATCTTAAGGGGAATACGTAAGCCAAAGAGAGAATCAACGTAAGAAAAGAGACACTATAAACAGAGAAGAGAAAAGAAAACCTAGTTATCAAAAAATAAAGGAAATATTAAAAATTTGTTAATTTTTCACATAAAAAGAAGATGATTTATAATAAAAAGTAATATAGGAAGAGTAAGACCAGTGAGCTAAAAAGGGAAAAGAAAGAGTAAAAGAGAACTAAGGTAAAAAAAAAAATCCCTCTGTTCATTCATTTTCAATACATTTTTATCAAACATCTACTATGTATAAGTAACTATGTTAGGCATTGAGGGTGTTCCCAACATGCTTCTGCTTTTAAGGAGCATAAATCTAGCAGAAAGATAAGATGTGTACATTAGTAACAAGGAAGAAAAAATGAGAATCATAAGAAAAGTACAAGCAAAATTTTATGAAAGTTCAACTAGTCACAAAAGACTATGTATTATATGATTCCATTTATATGAAATGTCCACAATAGGCAAATCTATAGAGACAAAGTAGATTAATGGTTGCCTAGGGCATGGGGCTGTGGGGTGGGAAGAAATGAAGAGTGACTGCTAATGGGTAGGGGGTTTCTTTTTGGGTGATAAAACTGTTCTAAAACTGTGGTGATAGCTGCTCAGCTCTGTAAATATACTAAACTTCATTGAATTTAACACTTTAAATGGGCAAATGATATCATATGTGAGTTATATCTCAAACTGTTATATAAAAACATTATGTGAGAGTTCTGGAAAAATGTGGGTAGAAGGAGTGAGGAAGGGGGAATTAGGGGAGATTTTGAGGATAGGGAAGATGGAATGAAGACACTGGATTGTCAGGTAGCAGATAAGTGGAACAAATTGGGTGTTTAAGAAGGATTTTCCTTTTTTTTGAAAATAGGAAATTTCTGAGAAAGAGGGAGAGAAGTTGTTAGGACTAGCAACAAGAGGACACCAGGTGTTTACAGGAAGAGTGAAAAAAATCCATAGATAAATTTCACTTTAGAGATAGTCTGTGTAGGTTAGTGAAAAAAAGTAGAAATGAGGGTTAAAAACTAGAGTAGATAGAAGAAAACATATAGATATGTCAGAATACAGATGGTTGAGGGAAAAAGGAAAAGAAGTGTAAAAGTTAATTAGATGAGAATAGGACCTGAAGGGTATATGGAAGAAAGTGATGTTAATTACCTATTCTTTTGTCTTTAGTTATTCAGGCACTCATGGTTCCTTTTTCTGATCCCTTTTCTTCTTTCAACAAGCCCAACCCATCAGATACCCAGTGCTTTCATTTGATACTAGTCATTCTAAGATTCTGATAAACTCATTTACTCTTAAGAGGTTAGGGATGTCAGTCTATTCTTTCCTTTAAGATATTTTATTTTTAAAGAGGACTGTAAGGAAAAGGCAGTATTTAACACAAATATATTGATGATGAAATTTAGGCACCTGGTTGGAACGTTTGAGATAGAAGGAAATATTTTCATCATACCATGTTGGCAAATGCCTACTTCTTTATGAGTATGAGCAGAAGGGATGAAAGACTAGATAATCTCTAGTTTCTTTAAGTTTGCTTCATGACAAATAGATTTTTTTTGCCGTTAAATAATGTTTTAAAAAGCTGCTGAGAGTATATTTAAATATTCTTGCTGGAAAATTCATTAAATTTTCTTTACTTCCAAAAAATTCCCTGTAAGTTCTAATGTAAACCCTCATTTATCCAGAAGTGCTGATTACTGAACTATGTTTTATAAAGTCCACCTTTAAGTTGGGTAGAATCCAGTCTAGATTTATTAATTTATAAAATTGTGACTTTGGGTATTCTGTAGGAAACTCTCAAGGTAAATATAATGCTTCACCCCTTCTTAACTTGTTACTTGTGTAGTTAGGGAACTTCACTAAGCTTTATTCATTCAGCACATGTTTATTGAATACCTGGCATGTGCCAAGTCCTGTGCTAAGAGCCTCAATTTTCTCACATCAACAACAGCGTAATAATACTGCAGGATTATTGTAGTAGTGTAAGTAAATGTCTACCAAAGTGCCTGATACAAAGATATTCAATAAATGGTTACATTTTAGACCAGTCTGAGCAAGAGTACACCCCATCTCAATAAAAAATAGAAAAATTAGCTGGGTGTATTGGTGCACGCCTGTAGTACCAGCTACTCAGGAGGCTGAGACAGGAGGATCACTTGAGCCAAGGAGTTAGAGATCACAATGAGCTGTGATGATGCCACTGTACTCTAGCCCGGGTGACAGAGTGAGACCCTGTCTCAAAAAGAAAAAAAAAGGTTGCTATTTTTTGCTTAGCTTTCTGTCACCCTACTATCCATTTGGTGTTTTGAATTTTTTGCTTCATAATTAATAACACAAATGTAAGTGGGAGAATAGGAAACCTGTCTTATTTATTACAGTAGTTTGCACAGAGTAGGTTTTCATGTATTTCCAGAAAGGACACTCATTGTAATTCTTGAAACAAAGTAAATTATTTTCAACGAATGAAATATGAAATGGAAGAAATCATTTTAGCTGAACTGAGTACAATATCTGATTTTAGGCTTCCTGGCTATCCAGAATAAATGAAAATCATAATATTGTTATCTAATAAAAAGGAAGCATATGTATTTCTCAAAAGATGCAACTTTTCTCTATCCTTCAACTCTAAGAAGAATTTATTGCATTGATCTTTATGTAACTGATTCTAATTGACAGTGCCTTCAGCAGCAGATTAGACTTGTTGATTTGTCATAAGAACTGTTCAAAGGTGAGAGGGTGAGATGGAAGTTGTATTATTGGTAAGAGAAGTTAGGGCGCTTCACTGAGGTTTATTCATTCATTCAACAAGTATTTATTGAGTACCCAGTGGTAGAGAAAAATAGAAAATTATAGGTGTATGAATGCCATTTGTAAGGTATATTACATAGTGATATTATTGAGAGAAAGGCAAATTCCTGTGTGTTGGGACTCATAAATGATACTTCATGGGTAAAAATTTAAAACATAAGTTACAAGGTTTAAGTGCATTGTAAAAAAAAAGATGAAATAAATTCAAACAAGCACAAATAAAGTTTTTAAGTTTGTTTTTGATGTAGCTGGAGGTGGCAGCTTGTGCCTGTAGTCTCAGCTACTCAAGAGGCTGAGGTAGGAGGATCCCTTGAGCCTGGGAGTTGGAGGTTGCAGTGAGCTATGATCGCACCACTGTAGTCCAGCGTGGGCCACAGAGTGAGATCCTGTCTGTAAAAAAAAAAAAAAAAGTTTCTTTTCAATGGGGGAGAAGAGTAAAAGCCAAAGATACGTTGTTTTATAACATTCAAATCAGTATCTTTTCTCCTCTCCTTTCTAGTTTATATTTCCAGTTTCTATTTATTAAGATATACTTTGAGAAACTAAAAAATTAAAACTCTCTTTGTAATTTAAATAAGTCTTTGTAATTAAAAATTCCCTTTGGGCTAGGACTTGGCACAAAGGTCTCTTTATATCTTGAATAGTCTTTTTCATAAAAAATATTCACCAGCCATTTTTTAATCAAACAAAAATTTAAAAGAATGTTTCTGGCAGTGTTGAGACATTATGCATTCATAAAAATAATAAAATGTTTTCATTACCAGGTGTTCTGAGAATCTTACATGAACCAGTTTACAGGTATAATTTGATCATTTAGCATTAGCATATAAAATATTTTGGGATTCCCTCATGGTCATTAATCCATATTTGTGAACTATATATTTTCCTTATAATGTATCACACTGCTTTGTGATTTGATGTTGTAGTAAAAAAAAGCTATGCACACACTATGTAACTTATTAAAGTGCAAATATATAAGATACATTTTAAATGCTACAGTAAATTCAAATTTCATAGTATTTATCATCTTATAATAATTGCTTTATTTAGTTAGTTATTTGCTAAATGTTCAAGGGAAACATTACTTAAAGAGATGTGTGGGTAAGAATTACATATGTATTTATGGCATAGGTAGTTTCTTGGACATAGACTATTTCAGTTGAGATGTAAAATACAATATTCAGGATTTTTCTTTCCTTGTTCATAAAATATTACAGTACAACACAGACTTTCTGAAGGTGTCTGGGACATCAAACACCTTCAGAAGATTGGAGACTCAGGAAAACAAGGCTGGCCAGTGGGCTTGGAATGGGGAGTTTTCCAAAATCTCCATGCCTAGAGGGAATGAGAGGATACTAATGGGAAAAAGTGACTGAATTTCAGAGCTAGCCAGTGTCCTTGGACTGCAAAAAGGTCTGGAAGAGGAGTTTTGATGTCTGTAGAAATGTTTTCCAGTGGTCTGACTCGGGAAATCATATAGAGTAAATTTAACAATTTACATAGTTATCATGTTTTTCCCATGTAGCATCCTCATTACTTGTTGGTATATAGATGTATGCTTATTTCATAGAAGGGTTAAACCAATTCAGAGAAAGGACCTCTTCTGAAAAAGACCACTATAGGATTTTTAAAAATACATGTAAACTTTTCTTTAGAATATGAAGTCATAGATGACAAAGATTTGGCAATTTGTTTTGAATATGAATAGTGCCTAGCAAAATGGCAGGAACATTGGCATACATAATAGATATTTTATGATAATAATACTATTAGATATATCACTCATCAATTTTAATTTTTATTAGTTTGTAAATCATTTGTGCAGTTTCTCAAATTATTAATAAAATATTCCCTTCAAAATTTAAGAACACTTTAAAATAATTAGATAAAATTCTTTAAACATTTGAATTTAGGCAATCTCCAGGAATTTTGTAATGAAGTGTGTGTTATTTTAGAAAACTTCCAGTTAGTTTCTTTTTTTTTCATATATGAGTTTTTGACCTTAAACTGCATGTTCATGTTATTGAACGTTAACAATGAAGTAAATTGCTGTGGCTTTCATAGGCTGTAAAATCCTTGTTAAAATTAGGATAAAAGTCAATAATAGGAAAACAAACATGTATATTGCATTTGGAAAGTTTATTCTTTGTTTAGAATTTATAATCTAGTAGGTGATAATGTAGTGTGATGTAGTTTAAATTGCACTAGAATTGTAATAAGAGACCTAGGCTTTAGTCCTTTGCTCTACATTAGGGAAATAACTTGTTAGGTCTCAATTTTAGTTGGTTAGTTTTTGAAGAATGTGGGTTTTTTTTTTAAAGTAATTTTTTTCTTAAAGAGATGAAGTCTTGCTCTGTCGCCTAGGCTGTAGTGCAGTGATGCAATCATAGGTCACTGCAATCTCAAATGTCTGGGCTCAGGCAATCCCCCTGCCTAGATGATCCTCCCACCTGAACCTTCAGAGTAGCTGGGACTACAGCCATGCATCACCACACCTGGCTAATTTTTTAGCCAGAGATGGGGTCTTGCCATGTCGCCAAGCTGGTCTCAAACTCCTGGCCTCAAGCAGTCCTCCCATCTTGGCCCCCAAAGTGCTGGGATTATAGGTGTGAGCCACTGTGCCTGGCACTAAAAGTAAAATTTAACACTAAAGGCTACAACATAATAAATAATTTATTATAAGTGAATAATAGTTACAAAGTTAGTTATAAAGCTATAAAATAACTGTAACAATAATAGTTACAAAGTTAGAAAACTCACAAATAATTTATCAAATAATCAAAGTGTATTTCAAGGAAAGCAAAACATTTATGCCTGTGCTGTCCAGTATAGTTGCTACTAGCCACCATGTGGCTATCTTAATTTGGATTTAAATTAACAAAAAAAATAGTTTTTTGGTCTTAGTCGCATTTCAAGTTCTCAGTAGTAACATGTGGCTAGTGTCCAGGCAGATATAGAACATTTCCATCATGGCAGAAAATTCCATTTTATAGCATTTACTTATGTACTCAATCAAATGGTCTTGATTTCTACAGTGGTCACAGGGGCATTACAACTATAACATATAATTCAGATTTCCCACCATATTATCAGTCTATCTTAGGCATGTATGTTGATATCTTCTTGCGTAAAATGGCTTTTTTTTTGAGACAATCTCACTCTGTTGCCCAGGCTAGAGTGCAGTGGCATCATCATAGCTTCCTACAGCCTGCAGCCTCAAACTCCTGGGCTCAGGAGATCCCCCTGCCTCAGCCTCCTGAGTAGCTGGGACTATAGGTGTATGCCACCACGCCTGGCTAATTTTTTAATATTTTTTATAGAGATGGGGTCTTGAGCTGTGTTGCTCAGGTTGATCTTGAACTACTGACCTCAAGTGACCTGACCTGACCTCTTGCTTTGGCCTCCCAAAGTGCTAGAATTATAGGTGTGAGCTACCATGTCTAGCCTAAAATGGATTATTTTTGAATTTTACACTAATCCTGCAAGTCTAGAGATCCTCCAGTATTTATTAATTTGGGGGAAAATCCCTTGCATTCCCATAAGTTATAGTAAAGACTGTGGATGGGTTGGGACTGAGAAATTCAGATCAAAATAAGCTTTCTTTTGGAAGTATAATATTTATGTGTGTATTTTATTATCATTTTTATTTATGTGTACTCCTACCTTGTTCTAAAAATCTCCTTAGAATATTTTTCTGTTTTTTTTTCCCCTCAAAGTGACTCACTCAGGTTATATTTATTAAGCACTAATGCTCAGGTAGATATAGAAACTCTGGGAAATATTCACATCTTTGAAGAATAATTCCTGCCTTTAAGGAGTTTATAATATGGGTGGGAAAAGGATATTTTTACATCAAAAGTTTAAAAATGCAAGATACTATGGGTTAAATGTGTAATAAATGGCATAGTATCATATACATTATAGAAGTTCAGTGAAGTGGTTGAAGACTTTAAGGAGTAAAGGGGCTTGAACTGAAAATGAGTATGTTAGAAAGAAATTTCCAGCAGGAGGGATTCTATGAGTCAAAGATGCTATATGGGAATCAACAAGATACAGTTACAAATAATACTCTTTCACTCTCTTTCTCTGTCACACACACACACCCCTCTGAAGTCTAGAACAAAAAGAAGTGTTCTGCTATTTTTAGGCTATTTCTTTTTCTATTTTTTGTAGAGATGGGGGTCTTGCTATGTTGCCCAGCTAGGTCTTGAACTACTGGCCTCGGGCAGTCCTCCTGCCTTGGCCTCCCAAATTGTCAGGATTACAGGCATGAGCCACTGTGCCTGGCCAAGGAAGGGACATTAATGAAGGAAAACTACCTTCAGAGTTGTGGTCAGGGTTAAGAAAACTAAGAGATTCTGGAGCACCCAGATACCAGCAACAGAAGGAAGCCATTACCATCCTCAAGGCTGAAGGGACAAGAGAATCAAAATAGTGTTATTGGGGCCCCAGACCCCTAGAGCAGGGCCTGCTGGACAGGAGCCATAGTTGTCCAGATATGCAAACATTACTAGAACTGGGACCCTAAAGCAGACTGGGAATGGAGAAGAAACACTTTTTTTTCATCTCACCAGTCTCCTGCAGGTACTTCCCATTGTCCAAATCCAAACAGAAGCTCAACAAGGAGCCCAGGTGATGCATGTGGTTAGCTTTCCAGAGCTCTATCAGGCGTCCTCAAACTATGGCCCGTGGGCCACATGTGGCCCACCCAGGACATGTATCCGACCCAACGAGTGTTTTTGCCACCGCTGCCTGTCCTGCTTAACAGCCGACTGGTCCCGGGCCCACGGTCTGAGGGACCATTGGAGAGAACTGGCCCCTGTTTTAAAAGTTTGAGGACCCCTGCTAAGTGGAGAATGAGTCTGGGGGTGGGGAAGAGCAAATGGAGAATAACCAGTACATTCCTTCATTGCTTTGCTGTTGTTTCTAAGATTAAGACAATTTTGTTTTTTTAATTTTAATTTTGTTTTATTTCAGGGCCTACAAGGCCTTAGACTGTTTGACCCCTGATGACCTCTTCAGTTCCTTTTCATTCTCTCCACTCCAGTTTTACTGGCTGTTATCAATGCTTTGTTCTTGCCATGTTTCTATCTTTGACAAATGTCTTTCCACACGCTGTATGTACCCTCTTCTCAGATACTTCCTTCTCTTTCCTTCCATTTTACATAGTTAGTGCTTACATATGTTTCAGAGAGTAATTCAGAAGATGCTTCCTTAGGGAAGCTTTCCCTGACTTCTGTGACCATACCAAATCTCTTTAAATAAATTCAAATAATAATTTAATTCAAAATAAAATTCAAATAAGAGTCAAAGATTCCTTGGTTTGAATTATGGCTCTCCTACTAACTAGCTATTATTTAAACTCTTTAGATCACAGTTTTTTTGGCTATAAAATGGGCTGTAATAACATCTACTTCCTAAAACTATTGTGGAGACTAAAATAAATGAGAAAATATATGTAAAACATTTACCATAGTGCCTGTCACATAAATCTTCAGTAAGTGGTAGAATTGGTTTTTGATTGTCAACATTTAGCTTTATCCCTAGAACATACAGGCATACCTCATTTTATTGCTCTTCACTTTCTTGCACTTAGCTAATTTTGTGTTTTGTACAAATTGAAGGTTTGTGGCAACCATGTGTCCAGCAAGTCTGTTGGCACCATTTTTACAACAGGATGTACTCATATCTCTCTGTCACGTTTAGGTAATTATCACAATATTTCAAAGTTTTTCATTATTATTATATCTGTTATGGTGACCTGTAATCAGTTATCTTTGATGATATTGTAATTGTTTTGGGGTGACACAAATCTAGCCCATAAAAGATGGCAAACTTAATTGATAAATGTTGTGTGTTCTGACTGCTCTAGCAACTGGCCACTCCTCCATCTCTCTTCCTTTCCTCAGGCCTCCCTTTTCCCTGAAACACAACAATATTGAAATTAGGACAACTAATAACCCTTAAGTGGCCTGTGAGTGTTCAAGTAAAAAAAGAGTCACATGTCTCTCACCTTAAATCAAAAGCTAGAAATGATTAAACTTGGTGAAGAAGACATGTTGAAAGCTGAGATAGGTCAACAGCTAGGCCTCTTGTACCAGTTAACCAAGTTGTGAATGTGAAGAGAAAGTTCTTGAAGGAAATTTAAAGTGCTACTCTCCAGTAAACACATGAATGAAAAGAGTGAAACAGCCTTATTTCCGATAGGGACAAAGTTTTAGTGCTCTGGATGGAAGCTCAAACCAGATATAACATTCCCTTACGCCAAAGCCTAATCCAGAGTAAGGCCCTTTCTTCAATTCTGTGAAGGCTGAGAGAGGTAAGGAAGCTGCAGAAGAAAAGTTTGAAGCTAGCAAAGGTCAGTTAACAAGGTTTAAGGAAAGTAGCTGTCTTCTATAACATAAAAGTGCAAAGCAAAGCAGCAAGTGCTGATGTAGAAGCTGCAGCAAATTATTAAGAAGATTTAGCTAAGATCATTGATCAATGTGGCCACACTACACAACAGATTTTCAAGGGAGACAAAACAGCCTTATATGGGAAGAAGACGCCATCTAGGACTTTCATAGCTAGAGAGAAGAAGTCAATGGCTGACTTCAAAGCTTCAAAAGACAGACTTTCTTGTTAGGGGCCATGACAGCTGGTAACTGTAAGTTGAAGCCAAAGTTTATTTACTGTTCCAAAAATCCTGGGGCCCTTAAGAATTTTGCTGACTCTGTTCTGCTTGTGTCCTATAAATAGAAAAACAGAGCCTGGATGACAGCACATTTGTTTACAGCATGGTTTACTGAATATTTTAAGCACATTATTGAGAACTGCTGCTCAGATAAAAAGATTCCTTTCAAAATATTACTACTCATTGACAACGCACCTGGTCACCCAAGAGCTCTGATAGAGATATACATGGAGATTATGTTGCTTTCATGCCAGCTAACACAACATCTATTCTGTAGCTTATGGATCTAGGAGTAATTTTTGACTTTCAAGTCTTATTTAAGAAATACATTTTGTAAGTCTATAGTTGCCATAGATAGTGATTCTTCTGATGGATCTGAGCAAAGAAATCTGAAAACCTCCTGGAAAAGGTTCACCATTCTAGATGCCATTCAGAACATTTGTAATTCATGGGAGGAGGTTAAAATACCAACATTAACAGGAGTTTGGAAGAAGTTGATTCCAACCCTCATGCATGACTTTGAGGGGTTCAAGACTTCATTAGAGGAAGTAACTACATATGTGGTAGAAATAGCAAGAGAGCTAGAACTAGAGTGAAGCCTGAAGATATGACTGAATTGCTGCAATCTCATGATAAAACTTGAGCAGATAAGGAGTTGCTTCTATGGATAAACAAAGAAAGTGATTTCTTTTTCTTTTTCTTTTTTTTTTTTTGAGACAGAGTCTCGCTCTGTTGCCCAGGCTAGAGTGCTATGGCGTCAGCCTAGCTCACAGCAACCTTAAACTCCTGGGCTCAAGCGATCTTCCTGCCTCAGTCTCCTGAGTAGCTGGGACTACAGGCATGCGCCACCATGCCCTGCTAATTTTTCCTATATATATTTTAGTTGGCCAATTAATTTCCTTCTATTTTTAGTAGAAACGGGGGTCTCGCTCTTGCTCAGGCTGGTTTCGAACTCCTGACCTTGAGCTATCTTCCCGCC
This sequence comes from Cheirogaleus major, assembly GCA_963574435.1. Classification (NCBI taxonomy): domain Eukaryota; kingdom Metazoa; phylum Chordata; class Mammalia; order Primates; family Cheirogaleidae; genus Cheirogaleus; species Cheirogaleus major. The sequence continues at coordinate 17,122 of CAUYPO010118695.1, forward strand.
TCGGCTTCCCAGAGTGCTAGGATTACAGGCGTAAGCCACTGCACCTGGCCAAAAGTGGTTTCTTGAGATGGAATCTACTCCTGGTGAAGATGCTTTAAATATTCTTGAAGTGACAAGGAAAGATTTAGAATATGACATAAACTTAGCTGATAAAACAGTGGTAGCATTTGAGAGGATCGACTCCAATTTCGAAATAAGTTCTACTCTGGGAAAAATGCTAACAAACAGCATCACATGCTACAGAGAAATCTTTCATAAAAGGAAGAGTCAATCAATATGGCAAACTTCATGGTTATTTTAAGAAATTGCCACAGTCATCCTAGCCCTCAGCAACCATGACCCTGATCAGTCAGCAGCCATCAACATCAAGGCAAGACCCTCCACCTGCAAAAAGATTACAACTCAGTGAAGGCTTAGATGATCATAGTTTTTTTTTCTTTTTAGTAATAAAATATTTTAAAATTAAGGCATGTATATTGTTTTTAAAGATATAATGTTATTGCATACTTAATAGAGTACTGTATAAATGTAACTTATATGCATAAGGGAAACCAAAAAATTCACATGACTCACTTTATTGTGATCTTAGCTTTATTGCAGTGGCCTGGAACTGAACCTGCAATATCTCTGAGGTATGTTTGTAAATTTGATAAATGAATGAAGTATATTTGTACAATAATGATATTTATAGCGAGGAGGGTTTGAAATTATGTAATCCAATATCTTCATTGTACATATCAGGAAATTCAAGCTCAGAGATGTTAGGTGACTTATTCACGGTTATATATCTAATGATCTGATTAGTGACAAGTGAGACCAGAACTAAAGGATGAAAAGAAAAATGTCTTCATTCCATTTGTCTAATCACTGTTTGTGGTTAGAGTTACATTTAGATTTTAAATAGGTAGACTGAAATAAATTTCTGTTTATAATCAATGATGCCTTTCAAAATGTTTCTTTGTTAAACATTAAGACAGCAAATAGTAAACCGTTAAGTAAAAAACTAAATGACTATATAGTTATTGTTGGATTCTATTTATTTCTAAATATCACAACAAATACCGTAGTGTTTACTGAATAGAATTCAGGTATCACAAGTGTTCTTAGAATGGTAGAACCACAAACTACTTGACTGGGGTAAGTCTATCTCTTGCTGCCAGGAAATAATGGTGGTCTAATATTTCCCATCTATGGGAAGCTGTGTGTATCCAATAGGTACATTAAAATAGAGTTAAAATGCATAGTGATTTATTTGGGGGTTGAAAATACTGTGTTTGATTTTCATTGATTTCATTCAGACATTTTTCTGTATTTTATTCTGCTGTATTAAACTTACATTCTAGTTTTGATTAACTTCTCTTCTTCTTCTTCTTAGGAGGCTTATTAGACTACTAGGACTTAAGATTTAAAGAAAATTTTGCTTTTTTGGGTATTGAATAGAGTTTTATCTTTATTTCTAGATTTGATAAGTATAAAATGCAGAATTTACCTTTGTGCGATCTTAGTACAGCAGTGTATGGGAAGTATGGAAATAATATCTATTGATGAAAGTCTTGTTTTTATCTCTGATACAATCCTCAGAGATCTTATTCCTTTGGTCAACTACATATAGAGAACTGACTTCTTCCTGAGGAACTATAGTTGTCCCTTTATATCCATGGAGGATTGGTTTCAAGACCTCCTGTGGATACCAAAATCCACAGATGCTCAAGCCCCTTATATAAAATGATGTAGTATTTGCATATGACCTATGCAATCCTCCTGTATACCTAAAATCATCCCTAGAATACTTATAATACCTAATAGAATGTAAATGCTGCGTAAATAGTTGTTATACTGTGTTGTTTAGGGAATAATGACATGAAAAAAAGTCTGTACATGTTCAGTACAGATGCAGCCATCATTTTTTTTTTCTGAATATTTTTGGTCTACAATTTGTTGAATGCACAGATATGGAATCCATGAATACAGAAGGCCGACTGTATATAACTTTAAAGTGGCAGATGAACTTCAGCACATGCTGTATTTGGTAGGTTTGTCCATGCCATTCTCTCTACTACTTGCCAATATATAAGGCAGCATGAATAATAAGACTTTTGACATTTTAAATGCGTAATACCATTATATTTAAATGGTATTTAAAATTTTATTGTAAGTAGTTATCTCTGTAGTTTTCTGAGGCTAAGAAGTACCTTGCTTTTAAAGGATTGGCGTGCATTTTATTTTTCCACAGTACAGAAATTATGGCCTTAACTACTGACTCCTTATTTCTTAAGTTTAGCAAAATTGATTAGAAAGACAGTTTTGAGTATGGATTAATGGTTTTCATAGGCAGGACTCATCTGCTGTGTTAGGTAGAGGTCATAAACTTTCATGTTGAAAACAAGTTATATACCTGGTTTGGGAAGAAGTAAAGAGTAATGTTCAGGCAGGAGAATTAATTACTTTTCTAGTATAGAATGTTACGTGAACTTATTTTTTAGGACCACAAAAAAGTATCCTAAAATAAATATTGAAATTGAAGCTGAGCGTGGTGGTGTGTGCCTGTAATCCCAGCTACTTGAGAGTCTGAGGCAGGAGGATGGTTTGAGCCCAGTTCGAGGCTATAGTGAGCTGTGACTTCGCCACTGCACCCTAGGCCTGGACAAAACAGTGAGACCCTATCTCTAAAAAATAAAAAATAAAAAGAAGAGACAAAAAAAAGAAATTGATGTTATAAGTGAATTGTTAGTGTTTTCCTCCTTCTACATAGACAGTATTTTTGCTCTACTATTAGAGCACAGACTTAGAAATTATTTTATTCTTTAATGATAAGGGAGTTTACAAATATACTCGTATTTGCTCATCTGCTTTAATATTGTGAACCATGACATTTACATCTGGGGATAGAATTTTAGAATAAGGGTAACTTTTATTATGTTTAAAATTGTGACAAGGAATGTCTAGTTGACTCTGGTCTTAAAGCAATTATTTAAACATAAAAAGAGGGCCGGGTGCAGTGGCTCACGCCTGTAATCCTAGCACTTTGGGAGGCAAAGGCGGGAGGAATGCGGGAGCTCAGGAGTTCGAGACCAGCCTGAGCAAGAGTGAGACCCCGTCTCTACTATAAATAGAAATAAATTAGCCAAACAACTAAAAATAAAAAAAATTAGTCGGGCGCGGTGGCGTGTGCCTGTAGTCCCAGCTACTTGGGAGGCTGAGGCAGGAGGATCACTTGAGCTCAGGAGTTTGAGGTTGCCGTGAGCTAGGCTGACACCATGGCACTCTAGCCTGGGCAATAGAGTGAGACTCTCTCAAAAAAAGAGATGGGATTTACCAGATTATATATTAAAAGTATCTGCACATCAAAAAATCCTAAAAGATAAATTTCAAATTGGGATAAAATATTTGTAACAGATATGATAAAGAATTAGTATCTTTTTTTTTTTGAGACAGAGTCTCACTCTGTTGCCTGGGCTAGAGTGCCATGGCATCAGCTTAGCTCACATCAACCTCAAACTCCTGGGCTCAAGCGATCCTCCTGCCTCAGTCTCCCGAGTAGCTGGGACTACAGGCATGCACCACCATTCCCGGATAATTTTTTTCTATATATTTTTATTTGGCCAATTAATTTCTTTCTATTTTTAGTAGACACAGGGGTCTCGCTCTTGCTCAGGCTGGTTTCGAACTCTTGACCTTGAGCAATCCTCCCGTCTTGGCCTCCCAGAGTGCTAGGATTACAGGCATGAGCCACCCCGCCTGGCCCCAGGATCTTTATTTTGAAAATAATACTAATGGAAAAACTGGCCAAAAAAAATCACTAGAAGAATCTCATATACAAAGATTATATAGTGACTGAACATGAAAAATTAGTTAATAAAATAATTGCAATCAAATAAATGAAAAGTAAATCACCATCAAAGGTAAATAAAAATGAAATACTATTAATATTTGTTGAGTCTCCATTTTTAAAAAAAATTTTTTTTCCTTTTATTTCATCATATAATGGGGGTACAAATATTGTTAGGGTAACATACATTGCCCCTACCACCGAGTCTCCATTTTTTAGTAACAATAATGCCGTCCAGAGTATGGTAAGCTAGAGATACTCCTGAACTACAAGTGGGAATGGGAATTGGTACAATCTTTATGTAAAGCAGATTATTATTATTATTATTTTATAATTTAACTTAGTTCAATCACACTTCTAGTAGGACTTAAAATATTAACCAGAGATAACATCAAAGATTTGTATACAAGTATACTCATTATATCATTAGTTATTATGGGAAAGTAGAAAACACTCTAAATACCCAATAGTAAGGAAATAATTATTAGATTGAACCATATGAAAGTGCTGATGTTTGACCATTATTGACATACAAAAACATTAATTTTATGTGATTCAACCTAGTACATAGTATAATGGCTTATTATAGGATGGAATTTTATGCAGATATAAAATAGTGTTTTATAAAGAATCTCTGATAAACTGAAAAATGCTCACTATATCAAGGAAACTGTGAAAGTTGTATAAAAATCTTTATAAATATAATGATACTGACTTTGTAAAAGAAAAAAGAATGTGTGTGTATGTACCTGTGTATATATAATGATATGGAAAAAGTATTATTCACCAAAACACCTTTTGGGAAGAGCCCTGTATGTGGAGAAAATACCTTAATAAACTACTTGGAGTGATGTTTAAAACTCCAAGCTTGATATTCAAGTGCAAAAAGTGGTAAACTGCCTTTTAAATAGATGGTCCTTTGTTTTATTGATCATCATGCTAGGTTTGTGTATGTAAGTTTGGATGTGGGAGCTACAGAAGACCTCTCCTGAGAGAGACAAATGAAGCAAAGACAGGAAGGGAGAGCTACCTAGGAGGTTGGGACAAGCTGTACTGAGGCGGGGTTTAGGAGAATAAAAATGTCTAAAAGGAATTCTAAATTTGTTAGCTGTGGAGAAAACCCACTAAAATGTCTAATTGATCACTAAAGCTTTTTTCTTTTTCTTTTTTCATTTTAAACAGACAATTTGAAGAGGAAGATAAATGGGAAAATATTTTCTAGGATTCTAGAGCCAGCTAATGAGGGAGTAGATGCATTTGGGTTACAAATGCATAGAAAAACCAGAGTGGGGGGCAGTAATCACGTGATCTGCTTGGATCAATTCTATAATCCTTGCACTCAGGGAGGCCAAGGTGGGAGGATCGCTTGAGGCCAGGAGTGGGAGACCAGCCTGAGGAACATAGCAAGACCCTGTCTCTACAAAAAATAGAAAACTTAGCTGGGTATGGTGGTGCAGGTTTTTAGTTCCAGCTACTTGGGAGGCTGAGACAGGAGGATCGCTTGAGCCCAGGAGTTTGAGGTTGCATTGAACCATGATGATGGCACTGCAGTCTAGCCTAGGCAACAGAGAGGGGAGACCCTGTCTCAAAAAACAAACAAACAAAAAGACCAGAGAGATGTAATCCAAAATGTTAATAGTGATTGTCCAGAAAGATATAATCTAAAATGTTAATAGTAATTATCTTGGGTGATGATGTTTTGTTTTTTCTTCTTTATACTTCTGTTTTATTCTTTAAATGTATTACTTTTGCAATCATAAAGTTATATAAAAAGTCTCAGACTAAGAATAAAATGATCTTTGATGCCTTGATTTAGTTACCTCTCACTTGATTATAAGTGAATTCTCATTAACATAATTGTGTTATCCAAAGGATCGGGGTTCATTTGCCTGGCAAGTAACAAATGACTGTCCATGAGAACGCAGGTCTGGATCAGTAGGAGTTTAATCACTGACAGCAAGTGAGGAGAACACTAGGAATATTCTCCAAAGCAGCGTCTCCCTGAGGGAAAGTGGCATGGGGTTTTTATGGGGTAGTAGAAAAAGAAAAAGACACAGGGGCATAGTTTTCCTTACACATGCATTGTTAGTTGTTATGCTTACACACAGGTCGTGTGTTATGGTAATGAAGCCATAGCTCCTCTCAGGGTGGAGACTTTAGCAAGGTAAGAGGAAAGTTCACTTGAGTTCATCTATAGGCTGCCAGGGTCTGTTAGGGGATAGCTAAGCCAGCTGAGTAGCCATGGTCCTCGTAAACAAAGGCTGCAGAACAGGTTGATTGTTCACGTAGGTCGAATTCCTTATATTCTCTGGAGGCCCTCTGTTCCTACTTACAATGGGAAACATCTCTCTAACATTCCCTAATTTGTTTCCCTTTGTAAATGGTCTATAATAACCATGACAGTGTCCCCAGTTTATCCCTTGCTTTCTAACTCTACCTCCTTTTTTTTGTTTTTGCTAGCTTCCTCCCCTGCCGTATAAGCTTTAACTACCTAATAAATTATATAACTTGTGAAAACAATTCTTAGATGACACTGCTCTGATGAGTATCAGTATTATACCAACTAACCCCAAGGAGGGGCATGAAAACCGGAATGATCCCCAATTTCAAGTCTCAGTTAAAGTAAAAAACAAAGAATAAGAAACCTGCTTCCTAAGCCAAAACTGCAAGAACCCTTATTTTCTTTTATCCTATGAAAATGCTCATCTTGCTTCAGCTGGGAAGTTACCTGATCTTTAGGTGCTCCCTAATGCACATCAGCTGAATAAAGCCTTTACCCTCTATTTGAGTCACTTAAATAATGTTTTCACTCTGTTAAAATATTTTCTTACTAAAGCCCAATACTTACTGAGGTGTTATTATATATCATCTATGGTGGCAGGTACTTGACATATAATAAGTAATTTAATGCTCATAGACCATATATTATTATTCCTAGTTTATAAATGAAGTAATAGCATTTAAGTAACTTGTCTTAGGTAACCCAACTTGGAAATGGCGAGCAATGCCAATCCTTTTGGACTCCAAAGACAGAATGTTTCCCTGTGTTGCATGAAAAGCCAAGGAATTAAGCCATATGATGAGATTTTTTAAAAAGTATAATTTTCAAAACATATAGTAGGATAGTATTTTGAAATATTGTAGAAAATTTTCATTCTTGGCAATTCTGTTTTACCTTTACCCTTATACTATTCAAACTAGACTCCGAGGCTCAGATTTTCTGCCTTAGCAAAGGAAAGACAGAAAAGAGCCAGCAAGAATAAACAGCCAAATTCTTGGCTTTGAATTCCAAAACAAGCTCTATACAGCTAATGAAAGAGATAATAGCATGGAGTGGGAATAGAATTTTAAGCTTCATAGGCTAAGAGCCTGAGGTATTTAGATCCTTGAGTTTATGTCATAAGCCCCAGAATGAGGAATGATATGTCTTCCCAACATACACAGAGAAGATAAAGACACTTCATGGAGGGAAAAAAGTCATGGGATACTTACACAAAGTGATTATAACCTTGGTGACAAAATCTTAGTAAATTTCAGAGAGGCACAATAAACAATTAAATGATGACCTCTCTAAAATTCTAATGATTTAGAAAGTAAACCATCTTCTTAAATGGAAAACAAAACAAATAATTGCAAATTATCTAGAAAGTAACTAACAGCATTCTATATCAAAACATACTAAGCTCAGTTAAGGCTGTTTACATAATAGACTTTTTAATATCTGAATTTTAGGTGGATATTTATTTATTTATTCACCGAATGCCATGCATGCTGCTAGGATTATTGAAATCAAGACATCAGTGTCTGGGTTTTCTGCTACCAGCCAAAATGGAGTAATAGGCATAGGATTTACCTTCTTGCCTAAAAGTGCAGAAAATACCACAAATATATGAAACAATGGTTTTCAAGCCATTGGACATAAGGCAATGAAGGATATTGACCCCTTAAATTCTGAAAATAAACAAGACAAGCTCTACAATTGCCCCAGCTTACTACCTTGAGAGAGTTTCCAGGCTATGGCACAAGAAGGGGCCCAGAGTTGAAGATATTAAACTGGGAGTCCAGAGAGGTACATATGGCTCAAGCTACAGGTCAGAGTATCAGAGAAGAGAGAGCTACTTTAAAGTACTTTAGAATTCTCTCTAGAGAACTCCAGAGATCTCCAGAGGGTCTTCTATGAGTCTTTAGTTGTATAGTAATCAGTGCATATGTGTGAGGGAATTACTTTTATTCAGGGAAAGGATGACCATAAAATATTAGAAGAAACAGTACTCAGTGATTAAACAGGGATGAGAATAGTTTCAATTTCTACCAGCCAGAGTGGAAAATCTCATAATTCATAAGGACATTAGTAGTAAACTTAGAAGGGGTTGACCTTAGTGTGGGGAGGGGGCCAGATTAAACTAGATGCTGCCCTAGTTTTACATAATAAAGCTTCAAAGCAAGACTCAAAAAGGATCAAACTGTTTTTGAGTAACTTAACTATTTCTTAGAGCACAGGTTAAAGATATTTATAAGAACATAAAAATATCTGGCACCCATCAAAGTAATATTCACAATGTCAGGTGTTCAATAAAAATTTAACAGGGATGCAAAACAGCAAGAAAATACAACCCAATGAGAGGGGAAATATTGAATATTGACCCCAGAATGACACTAATGACTGTTAATAGTCATTCATGATGGTATTCCATATGTTCAGGAAGCTAGAGGAAAGACTGAGCAGAGGCATGGAAGATATATAAAAGATACAAATCAAACTACTAGAGTTGAAAACTATACTGAGATTTTTTAAACAGTTCACTGGATGGGATGAATAGCATATTAGATATTATAGAAGAAAAAACTAATGAACTTGATGACAGATCAATAGAAACTCTCCAAAATAAAACACAAAGAGGAAAATGACTAGGAAAAATGAACAGAGAATCAATGAGCTGTGGGACAACTTCAATTAGTTTAATATATGTATAATAGGAGCCCTTGAAAGAGAGTACAGAAATAAACATATTTGAATTAATGAGGGCCAATATTTTTTCAAATTTATTAAAAACTATAAGCCACAAGCATAAGAAACATAATAAAAATTTATTAAAGTCAGTGATAAAGAGAAAATCTTAAAGAAAGTCAGAGGAAAAAATATGTTATGTTGGTTGGTTTGAGTGCAGTGGTGTTTACAGCTAATTGATCACAACCAGTTACAGATTCCTTTGTTCCTTCTCCCCTCCCACTGCTTCACTTGACCAGCCTTTAAAAAAATACGTTATGTATAGAGAAGCAAAGATAAAAATGACAGTTAACTTCATATTAGAAACAATGTAAATAAAAATACAGTGGAGTAACAACTTTAAATTGCTGTAGGAATAAAACTGTCAACCTATAATTATATTGCTAGCAAAAATTCTTCAAAAATGAAGGTAAGATGAAGATTTTTCATGTACATAAAAGCTGAAAATTCATTACCAGCAGACATGCACTACAAGAAATGTTAAAGAATGACTTGTTAGGCAGAAGGATAATGATACCAGATGGAAATCTGAATGTAAACAAAGGAATGAAGAACAAAAGAAATAACTGTGTATGAAAATATAAAATACTTTATTTTTACTGAAATCTCTTTAAAGAGTAGTTGATTGTATAAAGCAAAAATATTAGTGTACTATAGGATTTATAACATATGTAAAAGTAAATGTATGACAATAATACCATGAAGGTGGATGGAAATAAACTGTTGTAAGGTTGTTGTATTACAGGTGAAGTGGAATAATATTACTTGAAAGTAGTCACTGCTAAGTTAAAAATGTATACTACAAACTCTAAAGCACCACTAAATAACAGAGCAAAGAATTTTAGCTAATAAGAAGATAAAAAGGATCATAAACAATATACAATTCAAAAGAAGAGGAAAAAGGGAACAAAGAATAGATGAGATAGGGGGATGGACATGCTTGAAGCTCTGACTTGGGTGAGGCAAAGGCAATATATGTAACCTAAACATTTGTACCCCAGTAATATGCTGAAATAAAAAAATAAAAAAGAATAGATGAGACAAATAAAAAACAAATAGCAAGATTGCAGATTTAAACCTGACCTACCAATAATCTCATTAAATGCAAATGGTTTAAGCACTGTAATTAAAAGGCAGAGGTTGTCACCATTGGATAAAAAGGCAAGATACAACTATATGTTGCTTATAAGAAACCCACTTTAAGAGTTTAAAAGTAAAAGGTTGGAAAAAATATACCATGCTAACATGAGTCAAAAGAAAGCTCAAATGGCTATTTTGGTATCAAGATATATTTCAAAGGAGAGAATATTACTAGGAATAAAGAGTGTAATTTCATCAAGAAGACACAACAATCTTATTTATGCATTTAATAACAGGGCTTCAAAATACATGGGAAAATACAGTTCTCTCAAACTGAAAATAGATATAGAAATCCAAAATTAGAGTTGGAGATTTCAACAATGTTCTCTTAATAATTAATAGAACAAATAAATAGAAATCAATAAGGATATAGAAGTCTTGAACAATACTATTCATCAACCTGACCTAGTTCACATTGATAGAACGCTTTACTCAACAACAGTAGAATACATGTTGATTTGAAGTACATAGAGAACTTTTACCAAGATAGGTCATATTCAGGAACAAAAAAGAATTCTCAAGAAATTAAAGTGATTCAAATCATGCAATTATATTCTCTGATCACAGTGGAATTAAATTAGAATTAGTAACAGAAAGATATCTGGAAAATATCAAAAATTCGAAAGCTAAATAACATATAGGTAAAAAAAAAAAAAAGAATCCAGAAGGGCAATTTGAATGCAGTTTTAATGGAAAGAAAATGAAAACACAACATTATTAAAACTCGGGGAATGCTGTAGAGGAAAATTTATGACTAAAAGCCTACTAAAAAAATAACAAGGTCTCAAATCCATGATCTCAGCTTCCAAATTAAGAAATAGAAAAAGAAGAGCAAAATAAACCCAAACTAAGCAGAAGAAAGGAAATAATAAATATTAAGAGCAAATATTAATGAAATAGAGAACAGAAAAATAATAAGGAAAAATCAGTGAAATAAAAATTGGTCCTCTGAGAAGATTAATAATATTGATAAACATCTAATCTCTAGTCAGAGTGATAAGGAAAAAAGATAAAGGAAACAAATGACATTGATAAATATTCTAAAGATACTAAAAGGATATTAGAACAACTTTATGCCTGTAGAGCCAGTTTAGATGAAGTTGAAAAAAATTTCTTGAAAGACATAAACTACCAAGGTTTACATAAGAAAAAATGAATAACTATAGGCTGAGTGTGGTGGCATGTGCCTGTAATCCTAGCACTCTGGGAGGCTGAGATGGGAGGATCACTTGAGGTCAGGAGTTCAAGGTCAGCCTGAGTAAGAACGAGACCCCATTTTTACAAAAAATAGAAAAATTAGTCAGGCATGGTTGTGTATACCTGTAGTCCCAGCTATTCAGGAGGGTGAGGCAGGAGGATTGCTTGAGCTTAGGAGTTTGAGGTTGCAGTGAGCTATGATCATGCCACTACACTCTAGCCAGGGTGACAGAATGAGACCCTGTCTAAAAAAAAAAAAAAAAGAATAACCTTAGTATCTATATATCTATTAAAGCAATTGGTTTTGTAATTCAAAATCTTCTCACGAAGAAAACTCTAGCACCAGGTGGCTTCACTGGTGAATTCTATCAAATATTTAAGGGATAAATAATATCAATTTGACACAAACTCTTCCAGAAAAATTTAAGGTGAGGGAGATATTTTCTAACCATTTTATGAGGCTAGCATTATTCTGACCAAAACTACACAACATCACAAGAAAGAAAATCACAAATCAACATTCTTCATAAACATAGATTCAAAAAAAATTTAAAGTCTAACAAATTAAATCTAACAGTATGTAAAAAGGATAATTCGTTATGGCCAAGTGGGTTTTCCTCCTAGAAATGCAAGGTTGGTTTAACATTAAATAATCAATGTTGAGGAACACGAACAAAAATGGCAGAATAAGGAACTCCCAAAGTCCATCCTCCGTCAAAATAAAGATAAGTTGGCAAAAAATGTCAAGATTAAGTTTTAAAAACTCTGGAAACTAATCAAAAGCTTACAGCAACTATGGGAATATGTAATAATAATAATAAAGCCCTGAATCTCTGTAATAAAGCTTTGTATCTCTTTAACTTACCCTGTTTTCCCCCTGACCGCACTCCTAATGTTGGCGGTGGCTTTGAAGATAGCTCACATTCCTAGTACAGGTGCCTTGTACCAGAGGGAGTAGAGTGGACCTTATTCTCAAAGAACTGTGGTTTTGACTTGTCTGATGGCGATATGAAGTATTGACTTAAAGGGCTTACCTTTATTTTGTTTAACTCAGAAGTCTCTCAGGGATGAGGTGGCTACCCAGGAGGTGTTTGTTGGAAACATTTAAAAACAAATTTTTCATTGCTTCAACCTGGGGCAAGGCATAACAGCTGGAGCCTTTGCTGCCTGATTACAAAGAGTAGAAAGTCTGTCAGAGAAGAAAGCTTAGGGTCTTCTCAGGTTTTTTTTGAGGGGGATGTGAGGTGGGGAGGTTGAGTATTTGAAAATCAGTAATTGAAATATAAATGTACTACATAATAAATGGAGGTTGAGTATGCACTCAGCCCTAGGGGTGCACTTGACCTTCTAGATTACCAGGAATATTTGGGAGATTTTCCAAGTTCTTATTCCCCAAAACATCTCTTTCCCCAGCCTTTCTTCCTGAGCTTTTCAGTTGGTCTGTTCTTTACTCCAGCTGTTATGCCTTGCCCCAGGTAAACAAATGGGTCTAACAGACATTTGCAGAACATTCTACCCCCCAAAACACTGAATATATGTTCTTATCAGCTCATAGAACATTCTCTAAGATTGATCACATCCTAGGCTGCAAAACATGCCTCAACAAATTTAAACTGGGGCCTGAGTGATTAGATGGCTGTAACTGCAAATATATCAACTGAGAGGTGGAGTAAAGAGAGACAGAGCAGAGAACATATTTAAATTAAAAACTTTCTACACAAAACGAGCTTGCAAACCAAAAGTCTAAAAAACATGTGAAAAATTCTATGGTAGATTTGGTAGTTATGGTAGTTATGTTGATCTTAAAAAATCAGTAATTGAAATATAAGTGTACAGGCGGGTGGGAGGGGGGAGGAGGGGATGGGTATATACAAACATAATGAGTGAGATGTGCAACGTATGGGGGATGGTCATGCTTGAGGCTCTGCCTCGAGGGGGGAGGGGGGCATGGCCAATATACATAACCATAATATTTGTACCCCCATAATATGCTGAAATTAAAAAAAATAAGAAAAATAAAAAAAAGAAATATAAATGTACTATATAATAAATGGAGTTAGTAAGAGTCTGATAAGGGCTTCACAGTGAGTATGTTTATGATGTCCAAAAATATTTTAAAAATCATAGCAAAAAGTATCAGAAATTATGAAACCATATCAGGAAGTAATTTAGCATGGATAGGTGATATTAACTTCATTCTCTAATTGTTTGCTATTAATATATACAAATATACTATTTTCAAATATTAATTTTGTGTCTTGTGACTTTGCTACATTCATTTATTAGTTTTCATGCATGTTAAATTTCTTAGGCTTTTAAAAATATAGTCCTTTCTTCTCTAAAAAAAGACAGTTTTACTTTTTATTTTCTACGTTTTTGCTTTTCATTTCCTTTTCTTGTCATATTGCAATGGCTAAGACCTTTGTTACAATGTTAAATAGAATTGGTGAGACTGAGCATCATTTCCTTGTTTCTAATCCTTGTTCAGTATTTCACAATTAAGTAAGTTAGTTATAGCTCCTCCCCTCGCCCCACTGATGCCTTTTATAAGATTGAGGAGGTGTCCCTCTATTTTTAGTTTGTTAAGTATATTTTAAAATCATAAATTTCTGTTGAATTTTGTCCAATGCTTTTATTTGCATTCATTAAAGTAATATATTTCTTTCTCCTTTATTCTGTTAATATGGTGAATATCATTGATTTTTGAATGTTAAACAAACCCTGAATTCCTATGTGATTATTATTTATTATCCTTTTTATATTAATATATTGATGTATTTTATTTGCTAATATTTTGTTAAGGATTTTTGTATCTATGTCCATAAGGGATAATCAAACTGCAGAATACCAAAGATAAAGAGAATGTCTTGAAATAAATTGGAGGAAAAAATCCACCTTATCTATAGAGGAATAAGGATAAGAATTATGTATTGAATTGTCTTCAGAAAACATGCAAACAAGAAGAAAGTGGAGTGAAATATTGGAAGTGTTGAAAGAAAAATTACCCTATCAACCTAGAATTCTGTATCCAGCAAAATTATCCAAAAGTGAAGGAGAAAAAAATGATTTTTTCAGATAAACAAAAACTGAGGAAATTTGTTGCTTATAGATTTCCTTGTAAGAAATTTTAAATTTTGATTTACATAATGAAAGAAAGAGTGTTAGAGAAAGAATAAGTGAAGGTAAAATAAAACCTTTTATTTCTCTTTTTCTTAACTTATCTAATAGATAACTGTTCATTTAAAATAATATGTGGTGGGTGAATATAGCTTATGGATAAGTAAAATAAAAGACAGCAATGTTATAAAGTATGGGTAGGAGAAACTGGGAATACTGTGTTAAAAGTTATCTGAATTACCTTGAAGTGGCATAATGACATGGAAAGAGGGGAGAGAAAGTGTAATCATATAAAATGCTCAATTAAAACCACTGAAGGCAGGAAAAGAGGGAAAGATTTTTTTTAAAAAAAGAAAACACAGACTGGGTATAATGGCTCATGCCTGTAATCCTAGCACTCTGGGAGGTTGACATGGGAGGATCAGTTGAGCTCAGAAGTTTGAGACCAGCACGAGCAAGAATGAGACCGCTATCTCTACAAAAAATAGAAAAATTAGCTAGGCGTGGTGGCACATGCCCGTAGTTCCAGCTACTCAGAAGGCTGAGGCAGGAGGATCACTTGAGCCTAGGAGTTAGAAGTTGCAGTGAACTATGATGATGCCACTGCACTCTAGCCCAGGTAATGGAGCAAGACCCTGTCTCAAAAAAACAAAAACAAAAACAAAAACAAAAAAATCTCCACAGATAGATTAAAAGTAAAAAGATGGGGAAAGATATACCATGCTAAGACAAATCAAAAGAAAGCTAGGGTAGCTATATTTTAATTTAGTACAATACAGACTTCAGAACAAGGAAAATTATCAGGAATAAAAAGGTACACTATATAAAGATAATTGAGTCATTCTCCAGGAAGACATAATTATCCTTAATGTATATGTGCCTAATAACAAAGCATCAAAATTCATAAGAGAAAAACTGAGAACTGCAAAGAGAAACAAAGAAATCCATTGTTACAGTTGGAATCTTTCATACATCTCTATCAGATCCAGCCGGCAGAAAATCATTAGGATATAGTTGAACTGAATTCTCAGTCAACTGGATCTAATTGACATTGTCTTAGTTTCTCTGAGCTGCTATAACAAAAATACCATAAACTGCGTGGCTTTTAAACAACATTTATTTCTTATAATTCTGGAGGCTGGGAAGTCTAGGATCAAGGCACTAGCAGATTCAGTGTCTGATGAGGGCCAATTCCTTACATATGGTGCCTTCTCTCTGTGTCTTATCATGGTGGAAGAGCAAGGCAGCTCTCTGGGGCTTCTTTTAGAAGGACACTAATCCCATTCACAAGAGCTCTGCTTTTATGACCTAATCACTTCCCAAAGGGCCCCACCTCTAACACCATCTCATTGGGGGTTACTATTTCAATACATGAATTTTGGGGGGAATACAACATTCACACCAAAGCAGGCATTTATAGAATACTTTATTTAGTACTAGCAGAGTACACATTCTTCTCAGGCTCACATGGGACATTCACCTAGATACTCCACATTTTGGGCCATAAGAAACACCAATAAATTTAAAAGAATAGAAATAATATAAAATATGCTCTCAGATAATAATAGAATTAAGCTAGAAATAAATAGCACAAAGATAGTGAAAAAAACCCCAAATATCTGGAGATAAAACAATGTACTTCTAAGTAAACATGGGTCAAAGAATAAATCTCAGGAGAAATTAAAAATATTTTGAAGTAAATGAAAATGCAAAATTTGTGGGATGCAGGGAAAACAATTTATGACATTGATGCATATATTAAAAAAGAAAAAAGATCTAAAAGCAATAACATAGGTTTCCACTTAGGAAACTAGAGAAAGAAGAGCAATATAAATGTAAAACAAACAGAAGAAAAGAAATAACAAAAATTAGAGCAAAAATTAATGAAATTGAAAGCAAGAAAGTAATAGAGAAAATCAATAAAACCAAAGGTGGCTCTTTGAAAAGATTAATAAAATTGATAAACTCTAGCCAGGCTAACCAAGAAAAAAAAGAGAAAACACATATTACTAATATAAAAAATGAAAGAGAGGCTATCACTATTGATCCCATGGATATTAAATGGATAATAAAAGTGTATTATAAAGAGATCTATGCCTACAAATTTGATAACATGAAATAGACCAATTCCTTGAAAGCACCAGGCCCAAATGGTTTCACTGGTAAATTCTACCAAACATTTAAGGAAGAAATGATACTGACTCTCAACAATCTCTTCTAGAAAATAGAAGCAGAGGGAACATTTTCTAACATATTCTCTGTAGCCATCACTAAGATGTCATTTCTTCTCAACTTGATCTATGAATTCAGTACAATCCCAGTCCAAATCCCAGCAAATTATTTTGTGGTGATTAACAAACTGATTCTGAAGTTTATATGGCAAGGCAAAAACTCCGAATAGCCAACACAATATTGAAGGAGAAGAACAAAGTTGGAGACTGACACTACCTGGCTTCATAAGCTATAATAATCAAGACAGTATGGTGTTGGCAAGAGAAGAGAGAAATAGATCAATGAAGCAGAATAGAGATCTCAGAAATATAACTACACAAATATAATCAATTGATCTTTGGCAAAGATGCAAAGGCAATTCAATAGAGGAATGACAGTCTTTTCAACAAACGATGCTGGAAAACTGGATATCTACATGCAAAAACATGAATCTAGACGCTGACCTTATACTTTTCACAAAAGTTAACTGGAAATGTATCATTGACCTAAATGTAAAATGAAAAACTGTAAAACTTCTAGAAGATAATATTGGAGAAAATCTAGGTGACCTTGCGTTTGGTGATGATTATTAGATACAGCACCAAAAAAAAAAATTCCATGAAAGAAAACATTGATAAGTTTAGCTTCATTCAAATTAAAAACTTCTCTGCAGAAGACTGTTAAGAGAAGGAAAAAACAAATCCAGAGAGTGAGAGAAAATATTTGTAAAATACATATCTGATAAAGCACTTGTATCGAAAATATACAAGGACTTCTTAAAACTCAATAATAAGAAAACAAACACCATAATTAAAAATGGGCAAAAGATCTGAACAAACATCTCAGCAAATAAGAAATACAAGTGGCACATGAGCATATGAAAAGATGCTTAACATCCTATGTTGTTAGGGAATTAAAATTAAAACAACAATGAGATAACACTACACACCTGTTAGAATGGCTAAAATCCAAAAACTGACAATACCAGATGCTGGTAAGGATGTTGAACAATAGGAACTCAGATTCATTGCTCGTGGGGATGCAAAATGGTACAGCCACTTTAGAAAACAGTTTGGCAGTTTCTTACAAAACTAAACATACTCTTACCATATGATCTAGCAATTGCATTCCTTGTTATTTACCCAAAAGGGCTGAAAATTTATGTTCACATAAAAACTTGAACATGAATATTTATAGCAGCTTTATTCATAATTGCCAAAACTTGAAAGAAATCAAGATATCTTGCAGTAGGTGAATGGATAAATAACCTGTGGGGTAAATAAACTACAACATCCAGACAATGAAATAGTATTTGGTGTTAAAAAGAAATGAGCTATCAAGCCATGAAAAGATATGGAGTAACCTTAAGTGCATATTACTAAGTGAAAGAAGCCATTCTGAAAAGATTTTATGATTCCACCTATATGACATTCTGGAAAAGGCAATACTATGGGTAGAATAAAATGAGCAGTGGTTGCAAGAGGTTAGGAGGAATGGAGGAATAAATAGGCAGAGCACGGGGGATTTTTAGGGCAGTAAAACTATTCTGTATGATATTGTAATGGTAGGTACATGACATTATGTGATTGTGAAAACACATAGAACTGTAGAAGCAAAGACTGAACCTTAATGTAAACTATGGGCTTCAGTTTATAATATTATAATGTGTCAATCAGTTTTAGCAGATGTACCACACTAATGTAAGATGTTAATAATAAGGCAAATTGTGAGACAGGATAGGGGGATACTTTCTGTCTTGTCTGATGAATTTTCTGTAAAACTAAAGCTTTTATTGAAATCTATTAATTTAAAAGTAATGCAATAGATTTTTTCTTTCATATTTATCTAATGGTACATAATACAATTTTTAATTAAACAGTGACAGAAAACAAATATATAGTAGAAATATATATACCAACAAAATAATTTATAGTTGTTTAAAAGTAAAATTATATTTAAATAGACTATCCTAAACTTTATAATTTAAGTCAAATTAGTGGAAAAGTTTGAGACGATATTTATTCCATGAACATTATAATTTTCTAAATTAAGAATCTAAAATCTAAAAAACTGTTTAAACTGAATTGGAGTTAAGCCAACACACAGAACTATTAGCAAAAAATAAAATTTGATTTTTATAAGCCATTGAATCTGGCATTATTTTTTTAAAAATTTGGTTTTATTCCAACACATGTTTACTAATTGTATTGGTTTCCTAGGGTTGCTATAACAAGGTACCACAAAGTGGATGGCTTAAAACAACAGAATTTTATTGTCTCACAGTCCAGAAGTCCAGAAGTCTGAAATCAAGGTGTTAGTGGGGTCCAACTCTACCTGAAACCTGTAAGAGAATTCTTTCTTGTCTTTTCCTAGCTTCTGCTGGTTTGCTGGAAGTCTTTGGTGCTCTTTGGCTTGCAGCTGCATAACTCTAGTCTCTGCCTTTGTTGCCATGTCTTTCCGTGCACCTCTGTCTTCACATGGCCATCTTTTTATGAGGACACTAGTTATATCGCATTAGGAGCCCACCCTGCTCCAGTATGACATCATCTTAACAAATTACATCTGCAATGGCCCTATTTCCAAATATGGTTACATTGATTAGCCTTCAACATATCTTTTTGGGGGGGAGGACAACATAACACAAATACATAAATTGGTATTTAGAAGTTGAATGTTCATATAATAGAAGCCTAAAATATGCGGCATTGCCTTTGAGACCAAAATGCAGGTCATGAAAAACTATTCTTGGAACCTGTAACATGGACATGTTTTATAGTGGTGAAACATTGGGTAAACTGTTATCTATGATAATTCTGAAGGCAGAAAATATACCAAGTGAACTCATGACTTGTGCCAAGAGATTTTGAGCCAGTATTTTCTCAGCTTGGATTGGTGGTGGTTAGCTGCATTTGATAAAATACAGAAAAAATATTGGCCAGTTTGGAAGCAGGGATGAAAAGAGAAACAGAATCCAGGAAGTCTGTGATTGCAAGGTTGACAAATGAAACTCCTCTTCAACCAATTAAAACAAATTGAGAAATATTTTTTGATATATGAAGGCTGAATGAGCCCCAAATACAACCATGGGGAAAGGACACAGTTAAAAGTAATATATCTGTCACACACTTCGTTAAGATCTCTGATTGGATTAAAATGGTCTCTAGTAAATCCATTCAGCTAGAGTATACTCCTCTGCCCCATTAACTTTATCCTAGAACATAGGCCGGGTGCGGTGGCTCATGCCTGTAATTCTAGCACTCTGGGAGGCCAAGGCAGGCGGATCATTTAAGCTCAGGAGTTCGAGACCAGCCTGAGCAAGAGCGAGACCCCGTCTTTACTAAAAATAGAAAGAAATTATTTGAACAACTAAAAATATATATAGAAAAAAAATTAGCCGGGCATGGTGGCTCATGCCTGTAGTCCCAGCTACTCGGGAGGCTGAGGCAGAAGGATCGCTTGAGCCCAGGAGTTTCAGGTTGCTGTGAGCTGGGCTGACGCCACGGCACTCTAGCCCGGGCAACAGAGTGAGACTCTGTGAAAAAAAAATATATTAAAAAAATAAAAAGTATACCCTATAACATGTGACATAATTTTGCCAATGGAATATGAGCAGGTATATTGTGGCATGATAGACTAAGCAAATAAAATTTAGTAAGCATATCAAAGATTTGAATAATACAATTAGCAAGTTTGATTATGGACATTATAGACTCCTGTACCCAACAAGCAGAGAATATATATTGTTTTCAAATACAAATGGAGTTTTAGTGACAATTGATGGCATACTATTATACAAATTTCAGAGAATCAATATTATACAGAGTAAAATTAACACTGTAATTAACTTACAACTAAACAATAAACAGATTATTTTTTAACCTCCCCCCCAAAACTCTGGAAATAAATGAATGCACTTCTCAATAATTTGTAAGTTGAAATTTCAAAAGGAATTACATATATGAACATCAATGAAAATACTTGTGGCAGAGACTGCTGCAAAATATCCCCTTTTATTGCAATAGGGTTACAATGGGCATGTCACCAAGGACTGAATTTTCAGCCCACTTTGCCATATGACTAGATTCACATCAAAAGAATGTGACTGGAAGTGATACCTGGCTTGTAAAACCTTGCACGCATGTTCCTACACACTCTTAACCTTTCCCTACTTGCTGGAATGATAGTGACCAAAGTGACCATGAGGCATATATGTTGAAGATGGCAGAGGATCCATCAGCTTAGGCTCCAGCTATGTCTGTGAATTTGGAATACCCACTCTGATTCTTAGATAAGAAGGAAATAAAGTATCTTATTTGATCCATTGTGTATTGGGTTCTCTTTTTTATAGTTTAGTCATTTACCCTAACCCACATACAATATTTTTGGGACCAAGCTAAAATACTTCTTAGGGGAAATTTATGGTTTAACATGTTTAAAAATATTGAAAAGAGATTAAGTTAAATATTTGGCTAAAGAAACTGGAATGAGAATAACAGAGTAAATCTAAAGAACTAGAAAAGAAAAGAAATAAAGAATATAAACAAATGAAAAAGTAAGGAAAGAAACAATAGAGATTAAGAAACCATAAACTTATTATTTGAAAAAAACCGAGACCAATCTCTAGTAAGACTAATTAACAAAAAGAATAAAGACACAATTAAACATTAGAAAAGGGAAAGGGAGCATTGTTAGAGGTCAAATAGAAATTTTTAAACATCACAGGAGAGGAATAAAATGGTGGACTAGAAGCAGCCTGCCAGCACACCATTCCCAAGGAAAGAAGTGAAAGGTGTGGGCAGCTGCCTACATACAAATCGCTTTTCCCTGAAGCAGCATTGTGAAATCACAAAGAAGCAACATGGGACACTCAGAGCGAAAAAAGAAGGTGATGGGGTGATACATACAACAAGATCAGAGAGCACATGAGGTACAATAGAATATATCGCTGGTATGCCATGCTGGCTCTGCTGGTGCAGTGTGAACTGAACTGCAGGATGGCTCCCCCTCCCCCGCCAGACCTTTGCTTGGTTGGACCAGGGACCTGCCTGGAGTCTGTGTAGAGCCATTGCACCAGACAACGGATGCAGTGGGGATCAAGCAGCAGCTAAAGCCATCCTTAGCTCTCTGGTCCACTGCGCCAGGTCTATACCAGACTAAGTGGACTGACTTTGGCTTCTCTGAGCCTTACCCAGTGACTTTAAGCCAAGTGCTTCTCCCCTAGAGCACAAGGGGAGCAGAGCATGGGAATTGACTGGGGCGCAGCAGACTCCAGCCTGAGAGGCATTGGGCGACTACTTTGGTAGGTCCCAGGTGGGGAGTAGAGAGGTCCATGGTCCCTGGGCTGCCAGAACTGACATCTGCCCACCTGACTTGGCATCCATGGGCTCCTGAGCCTGCAAAACAGCCTGCCACTTGTTCGTCCTGACTCCACCCTCCAGGCCCCAACTGCCTGCTGCCTGCTTGGCCCTGACCCTGCCATCCAGGTCAGATCAGCCCCGCCATCCACATAGCCCTGCTTCTGGCTCCTCAGCTCTGCTCAGGAGCTCTGTTTCTGGCTTCTCCCTAGTCCCAACTCTAAAGCTGTTACACTGGAGCCTGAGGCACTGCCTCTGTGCCTCCAGAACCCCTGCCAGGCCCAAGACACCATCTGCAAGTCTCCAGCACTGCACCTGGACCCCAAGACCCCACCCCAGAGCCTCCACCATTGCAGCAGGGCCAGAAGAACTGCTCCAAAGTCCACCACCCTGCCAGGGACCCCACAGCCTCAAGGCGCCAATACACTGTGACCTGGTTTGAGCTAACACACACAGCCTGGGAACCCATGACAACCACATCCAGCAGCAGCTGTTACCTCTCTGGGGAAACCCTGGGTAGAGCAATCCCCACAACACCAGCCTCAGTTAAGAGGGTCTTGTGTTGCCCAGCTCCCAACTCGAACATCCTAAAAATATCTGGAGAGATCCATTACCCAACTAAAACAGCATTCAGCACAAGCTTGAGCAGAGGCATCACAGGTGAACAGAACAAATCAGAATAGCTGCATTACAGGCTTCTAGTGTGCATGCCCCTCTTCTGCTATGTCAACATTCCAGGGTAGGGGGAAAAAGAGCGCCATCTAGTGACCTCTCCTTACTCTAACCAAGCAGGAGAGTTTCCAGCAAGGAACAGAAGCCCTGCAAACCTATGAGCCCTAAGTTGAGAAAAGAGGTCTTGGATGAGAAGAAACCAGCAAAAGAACCCTGGCGACCTGAAAAATCAAAACAGATCAACACCCCCAAGGAGTCACAATGGAGCTACAGCTGTGAACTACAACTATAAGGAAATTGTCGAAATGCCAGAAATGGAATTCAGAATATGTATGCCAAATAAGATAAATGGAATTGAAGAGAAAGTTGAAAACCAACAAAAGGAAGCCCAAAAAATTTTTCAGGAAATTAATGAAAAAGTCACTAAAGAACTTAACAAAATTCGGAAAGATATAAAAGAACTTATAGAAATGAAAGAGTCATTTAGGGATTTTCAAAACCTTACCAAAAATTTCAGCAACAGATTAAACCAAGGAGAAGAAAGAATCTCAGAGCTTGAAGACAAGGCTCTCGAGCTAACCCAGTCATTTAAAGAGGCAGAGAAGGCCGGGTGCGGTGGCTCATGCCTGTAACCCTAGCACTCTGGGAGGCTGAGGCGGGAGGATCACTCAAGGTCAGGAGTTCGAAACCAGCCTGAGCAAGAGTGAGACCCTATCTCTACTAAAAATAGAAGGAAATTAATTGGCCAACTAAAAATATAAAGAAAAAATTAGCCGGGCATGGTGGCGCATGCCTGTAGTCCCAGCTACTCGGGAGGCTGAGGCAGGAGGATCGCTTGAGCCTAGGAGTTTGAGGTTGCTGTGAGCTAGGCTGATGCCACGGCACTCTAGCCCAGGCAACAGAGTGGGACACTGTCTCAAAAAAAAAAAAAAAAAACCCTATCAATGAGTGGCAAGCAACAATGTAATTATAATAGAAATAAGGTGCACAATAAATGTAATGCACTTGTATCATCCTGAAACCATCCTCTCCAGCCTCCTGCCATCTGTGGAAAAATTGTCTTCCATGAAAGTGGTCCCTGGTGCCAAAAAGGTTGGGGACCACTGGTTTAGACTGTTTATCTGTTAGATTCAT
>CAUYPO010118696.1:0-13352 GCA_963574435.1 Cheirogaleus major
TTTGTTCTATCTGGCCCTCAGTTGTTCACATGATGCCCAGCTGCACGGGGAGGGCACCCTTCTTCACTGACTCAAACCCCCATCTTTCCAGAAAACACCCTTTGACACACACCCAGCAATGCTTCACCGGCTAGCTGGGCATCCCGTAGCCCAATTAAGTTGATGCATAAAATCAATTCTCACAGTGGCGTTCTATCTAAATTGTCTGCCACTTGGTAGTCTCTTTGCTGTGTCTGGCTGACAGGCAACAACTTTAAATTATATTTCTTCTTTGGTCCTACAACACAGGGACGACTGAGTCTACTTTACGTAAAACTGGTCTTGTGAGACCGCCAGGCCCATTCACTTTAAGAGTTTAGCTATTTTACTAATATTAGGAGTGTTGATATCTAAAGGTCATTTGTAAATTTTATTTTGAAGTAACTTATTGTGTTTTGGCATCCTCACAGAATTAAGGAATAAAGGCATAGTTAGTTATAGCTCTTACTGCCGTAGATGTTGTATATCTTGCTTTGAAACTCACATTCCTGAAAACGTTCCGCACTCTTGGGCTAGGTGTATCTCTAGGCTACTGCTAGGATTTACTAGATTGAAGTGAATAAAGACATTTAGCCTTTTATAACTCATTTCTCCCTCTTTAAAAAGTCTTTAGTGTTGTTGTAATAAGTTTGGTAATTTGGATAGCTTGCAAAACACCAAAGTCTCATCTTAGTAGAACAAAACATCCCATGCAATGATATGTAGCATGTCCCCATGATCTACCTATTCTACATGCATCATTCAATTAAACAAAGAAATACAGAAATATTACTGATGTCTGTTAATTAAAATTAAAAAAAAAACAAAAACTATTATTTCTGTTGAGTTTTATTAGCTCTAAAGCAGAGCTCCGCATAGCTGTCCTTAGCCAGAAGAGACAAGAACAGATGAATGGCTTTCTTCACGCGTCTTGTTGGCCGAATCAGCCATGCTCCAGGGTCACGTTAAGTTTGCCATTTTTGTACAAAATCACTTAATAAATTGATTGGCACCTTATCTCTGTGTCAGTGTCACTCCACTTTTAGACATGTCCAGACTGTTTAAATATCAAAAACAAACCACGGAGGACAACTCAGTGAGAAAGGGCTTGTGTTAGATGGAGATCAAAGGAGGACAGATGACCGGTGTGTATATTTGATGTTACCAGGGAAGAAGTGTCGTGATTTCAGTCGGTGCATATGGTCAGAGGTTCTTGGCTGGCCTCAGTGCCCAGCGAATGCAGCTGCAGAATAAGCCAGAACAAGTATCTACAGAAAATCACAATGACAGTTTCTCAGGAAAACAGGATTTTTTTAGCATTGGGAAGGTGCCTATTAGAATGTGACTTTTATGTAAATTATATTTTAGAAAATATAGTTTCTATATTGATGAACCTAATTCTGGGCATGTTAAAGGAAAAAAAGAATCCTTCGACGTAAAAAAATGTTAAAAAGTATTTAAAGAATCACATTAACAATATGAGACTTTGAGCTGCATGTGCAGGAATTTTAAGGGAGCTATCAATAAATTGTCAGTTGATCTTGTGGTCAAATTTTATTAATAATTTATGAATATTTTATTAACGGGTTCAGGGTCTGAGTTCTCTACCATGGTCAGTTAATGAATGTGTAATGTATCTGGTTATAAAATATACTGTAAATGTTAGGTAAAATGTTAACAAGAGGCAATGTGAGACGCAGTATTTTCCTTTAGCTTCATGTGGGTTATTCTCTTGAATGATTTGATCGTAAACCATGGTTGTGCAGAGAAAATTACAGGGTATAAATTCTAGTCAGGCTGAAAAAAGCAGGATTTGACGATAATTTTAAGTAGTTTACCAATTTGGTATATATTTTTTTGGGTCTGACACTCTTCTTGGTAAGGTTGTACGATAATATTGTGCCATCTCGCTTTTTTCTTTAATGCCGTCACTTTAAAAACACAAAGCACTCACTGTGAGAAGCCTGGCTCTGAAAGCAGAGATTGGGTGGGCAACTTCAGACCATGATCCCACCATCTTTCTCTACAGAGGATGCTTGGGGCTTGAGTTGGGAAAATTGCAAGTCGTATTCTTAAAAGCAAAGTATGAACGGCCATTCCCAAAGTTATTCTGTGTTTTGGTTTGAATTTCTAGGTCCATAAATCCCTAGGATTTGTTTGCAAAGTGGTAAGCAAATTTTGTATTGCAAATATGAGCAAAGCATCCAAGGAAAAGGGTCTTAAAAACTATTAATAGTGTGACCTTTGAGTATATAAAATCTCCAACAACGGAATCTGCATGCCTGTACACGATCCCGTATACCGTCTAACTTTTAATATTTTTAGATGTTGGTATTCTTCACCAGATGGTAGGACTATGAGGGGAAGGGACTCTGTCCTATTTACTCCAGCATCTAATGCAGCATCCGGCGTGTAGTAGGTGTTCAAAGGCGTGTTAAATATTCATCATATGAGTAATTATAATTTAAGATGGCTTTAGGGTCTGAGCTCATTTCTTTCTCTCCCTTCAAACCGATACTTTTACCTTTTCTTATCTTAGCAAATGGTGATGCTGATTATACAATTGCTGAGCCCTACACCCAGGTACTGTGCACGAGTCTTTTCTCTCTCTCATGCCTCATATTTGACAAGTCCTATCATTGCTATCTCACATCCGTCCTCCACTCTACATCAGCGCTGCTCCTGTGCAAGAGTCTGTTGTGCCATTTCGGCTTGGACGTCTGCAATGGTCCTCCCTACCGGTTTCTCTGCTTTTGCACTTGTCTTTTTAAATCTGAGAGATTTAGATTTTTAAATCTGTCCCCAGTGGCCAGGATGATCTGAAAGCACAAATGGATCATGATATTCTACTGTTTAAATTCTGTAAGGGCTTCCCATAGACTTCAAAGAAAATCCACTTCCTTCCCAGGGTCGACAAGATCCATCTGATCTTCAGGTCCTTGCCTGTCTCTGCGATGCTGATCCACCCTTCCATTCACTCATCAGAACCCGGCCGTGCTTGTCTGCTTTCCGTTCCTAAAAATGCCTCCCTTTCCCCCACCGCTTGGCTAATGTTCCTGCAGTTTCTTCTGTCTGGGATGCTTTTCTTCCCCATCTTTGCATGGCTGGCTTCCTGACACCCTTTCAGCCTTGTTTATCCAGGGAGAAACTTTCCTTTGCTTCACTCACTTTGCATGTTTTTATAGTTCTATCACTAGTTGCAAAAAGTTATGATTTTCTCATTATGTATCTTCCCTAGTACTTTGGAATGTGTCTTCTGGGTTTACTAGAGCACCCAGTACAATGCCTGACATGTATTACGTGCTCAGTGAATATTTTACGAAATTATTTATTGAGTGATGGAACATCTAACTAAATATGTTATACCCGTGTCTAGTGCTTAGAAAAGATAAATGGAAGAGTTTCGTTTTGGCTTAATTACAACCCTTTCTCTCTTAATCCACTTACTTAGCACCAAATATATGAAAGCTGTTCTGGGCTGTTGTGAATTCAAAGAGAAAGAGACCTGGCTCTTGCCCTTGCGCACTCATACCATGGGAAAAAATATTACCATGTACCCCAGTAACTATAATTCAAGAGATGGCTGATAAGAGAGGTGTTCTGGGAGTTTTTTTTTTTTTTTTCCTATATGTACTATTTATACTCAACCTATTTTTAAAAGAATTTGCATTGGACTATGAGTGGGAGTTTCAAAGGAAATATTACTTCTCTTTGGGTGAATCAGGCAGGGCTTCATGAAAAACCCAGTGTGTGAGTTAGACTTTGGTGACTATAGAATTTGGAGGTGCAGGCACAGTGGGAACATGCAGTCCCTATAAGTGTGAAAAGCAGGAAAGTGTACAGAGTACGTGGGGAGCAGCTAGAAGGGGCAAAGCCTTCATGAAGGGTAATAGAGGAATACGCTGGAAAGTGAGGGCATTCTGCACTGCAGATTTGCAGTGCTTGTAATTGGATAGAGGGTTTGTATACTGTTTGAATAAGCAAAGGGAAACTCCTGACGGTTTTGGAGGTGGGTAGTGATTTAATTAGTGCACTGCTAAGAATGGCTAAGCTGGAAGCGTCATGTAGGCTAGATTAGAACAGGGAAGAGACGGATGTCGGTGCACTAGGTTGGAAACTCCTAGTTCTAAGAAAGAGAAAAAAATAAGATCTATGCGATCACAGTGGGCACGAAGAGGAAGGGTGGATTGCGGAAGTGCTGCAGAAGAGACGTCCACCTGTTTTGAAGGCTCAATGGGTGCAAGGTGTAGGCAGGGGGCAAAAAGACAGCCATGGGACTGATGGCAACAGGATGGAGAATGAGCAAAAATTTGTTTTCATACAATAATTGGGGGAGGAAAGTCCAGGAACATTCAGTCTCAGTGCGAGATAGGGAATTATACTTGGGAAAGGGGTTATGATGATGAAGGTTTAAACTTTATGTCCTGTTTTCTACATTGGACAAAAAAAAAAAAAAAAAGAGTGCTTTCTAATTCGCACCCTTCAAAGGATGTTGTGAGAAGCAGTTTGGGAGATCACTGATGTCTGATTTCCGTGCAAAGCTGAGTAGGGTACAGCGAGCGACCTTTGACGTAGAGTCAGACAACTTAGGTTGACATCCTGACTTCCTGCTCACCAGCCACGTGGTTCCCCATGAAACTGAAAGGATTTCATGACTGTTGAGACCTCAAGGACTAGTAGGGGAATTCGGAGAGACCACGTCCTTTAACGTGCTTTGTAAACCCTTCTGGCAGGCAGGATTGGCCAGGAACGTCTGGGTGTAGGTCTCTGGTGGGGATTGGGCATTGAATGTTGGCTACATTAGGGATTATAAAATGGCTTTAAATAAATAATTTCCACTTATATAGTATCATAGTGTTACTGTCCCTGATCACACATGCACACTATCATTTAAAACAGGGTTTTTTTGTTTATTTGTTTGTTTGTTTCATTAGTCAGGTGATCTGACCTTTCTCTTTAAAAATTCATAGTTTTATAAAAGTCAAACAAGCAAGTGGGGGACATTAGGACTTTAACAGTGGAAAAGGCAATTCTCTGCCTGCTGAGCCGAGCTTTCTTGCACTGCCTCCCTGTGCCCGCCGAGAGAAGCGCGGGCGAGTTTGCACCTGGTTAAAGCGCCGTCTCTGCTTCGGGCGTGGAGACGGTTTGGGACGCTGACGGGGGGGACAGGCTTTGACACCCGCAGCAGAGCCCGGGGCCAGGCTCCGTGAGCCCATAGCTCTCCGTAGAAGAAAATGAAATTCTGCGGGCAAAGCCTCCCTAAAGCTGGGGAAGAACTTGAGGGTTATTATTATTTATTTTTTTTTTTTTAAAAAAAAACCCCAAACACTGAGAGGATAGCCTATTTCTAAACTTCCACGACAGTCACAAGAAATCTGATTTCTTTGGAAGTGCAAACCTTCTCAAAGGAGGGGGGTGTGAAGCATCGTTGCAACCCTTCCCTGTAGTGTTGATCTAAACGAATATATGGCAGGCGCCTTAACATAAATAAGCACCGTGTCTATTTTCGAATAAATGGCTTTTGTCCGAGGTTCCAGTGGGTTTGATAAGGACGGTGTCACGACATTTAATGAGGTGCAAAGGAAAAATGGCTTTCGTAATTTCGCATGGCTGTCATTATGTTCTCGTCTGTGTTCCTTTCCAACAAAACTCCACCCTCACAGACCTGCCTCGGGACCCTCTGACATCACGACAGTGCACGACAAGGAATGTGCTAATAATAGCCTGCATTTGCTGCGGGTATATACGAATGCACATATGTTCTATGTACCAAGAAAAGCTGCAAACAAGGGAGAGGAACAAGAGAGCTGTGTGTGGACTGTCCTTCCTGGCGTGGCGTAGCTGCTTCCGTCCACACAGTCCTTGGGACGAACTAACCATCAGACAGGTGCATGAGCACATGGGCACTCGTATGGGTTTCCTAGGGCCATCATCTTTCTTCCTTCGATGCTTACCGCATGTGCCTTTTATGCCTCGATCATCTTTCCTAAATCAAGAATCATCCTGTTGATTTCCTTTTCCTTTTTTAAGTCATCTCCTTCTGGGGCGACGTTGGCGAAACACATTCCCGATTCCATGTCACTCATTAGTATTAATGCAGTGATAATCATTCCCTCCCCTGGCTCCTTACACTTGCTCCAATATTTACACATCGGCCCAAGCTGCTGGAGCGGGAATAATGAGCCTTTGGTACCCTGCTCTGCAGAGCTCGGGGGACACTGGTTTCCAAGGGTGGAGTTTACGGGGAAATAAATTTAAGTCTTATACTTGTTAACCAAAATGACCGAAGCAGTGTCCCCTTCCCTTGTGGCTCTTGCCCAGCACTGTAGTGGCGGCCCTGGCGTCACCCTAGACCGGACTGATTCTCTTGCTTTTCAAGTGACCATGAGAAATGCAATTGCCCGTTAGCTTTCTCCAGCCTCTACCCAAATTGTTGTTTCATTCTTTTTAAGGGAAAGGTCCCTCTTTGGTCAGAGGGCTTTTATACAAACTTAGGAGGTTGGGAGGGCTTTTATTCCCCCTTTGGGATTCCTCAAAGTACAGTTTTCTACATAAAGAGTTTCTTTCTTTTTTTTTTTTTTCCCTATTTATTTTCTGGTAAGTTAAACAAGTCAACTTTCCTGCTTTCATCCAAAAATTCAGCTAGCATTTTGAAGCACTTCCCAGAGACCGTGTTAGGAGCCTGGAGTGCCTTCCAGTATATTCTTTCCTTACAGGAGGAAGTTAAAATGAAAATAACATGTGCAGAAGAGAGGGGTTTTTTTAAACATGGAGAAATGCTAGAAAGCATGCACTTGAGAATTCGTTTGACCTAATTTCAGAGGAAGAGACAAATTAGAAAAATTAAAATACCTTTTGTACTTCCAACAATATCCTCGTCTTCTAAACCAAATCACGAAAATTTTCTAGAGACACAGCTTAGTTTTAGAGACAAGGAGAGCTCCTTTTAACTATATTTGCCCCCTAAGGGGAGGATATTTGTATATTTAGACATCTGTACTTCCTGCCACAGAACAGCTAAAGACTTTTTTTTTTCCCTGATTGCTCCGTGTTTTGAAGATTTGTGTTTTATCATTGGCAGCTCCCGCCTTTAGCACTGGGGCTGCAGGGGCATCTCCCTGCTGAGAGCTCAAAATGTTTCCCTCCACACAGACAGCGCTCGCTCCCAGCATGGCATGTGGCTTCCAGAACACTCTAGAAGATGTCTCTATTCAGGGCTAATTGTTGTTAATCCTGCATTCATTACCCAGGCCTGGCTAGAGCTCTTGCCTCTTTTTGTTTCTGTCAGCAGCTCAGAGAAGAGAGATCCAGGGGCAGTATAGATACCGCTTATTTAAAATTGGTTGTGCAAGGAAAGGGAGCTTCAGGCTGGGGATACTGAGTCACAGGAGCAGAGGAGATGGTGAGGAAGTTTTAGTCACAGAACTGGTACAGGGAGGAGAGAAACAAATCAGATGGAAAGAAAGAGGGTGAGGCCGGGCGTGGTGGCTGACGCCTGTCATCCTAGCAATGTGGGAGGCCGAGGCGGGAGGATCGCTCAAGGTCAGGAGTTCGAGACCAGCCTGAGCAAGAGTGAGCCCCCATCTCTACTAAAAATAGAAATAAATTAATTGGCCAACTAAAAATATATAGAAAAAATTAGCCGGGCGTGGTGCTCGCATGCCTGTAGTCCCAGCTACTCGGGAGGCTGAGGCAGGAGGATCGCTTGAGCCCAGGAGTTGGAGGTTGCTGTGAGCTAGGCTGACGCCACGGCACTCAAGCCCGGGCAACAGAGTGAGACTCTGTCTCCAAAAGAACAAAAGAACAAGAAAGAGGGTGAAAAGCTAAGTAAAAGAGCTCCTGGCCTCAGAAAACCCACACCTGGAGACTGGGAACCCACAGACAGCCGAGAGGAAGGGGTGCACACAGCTGCCAGCTGGGCTCCCAGCGCCGACCAGATGGCGCCTTCCCGTGGGGTAGCGTGTGAGCCCCTCTGCTCAGTGCCCCCGAGTTTCCTGATATTTCAGCCTCCAAAAGGACAGCCACATTGTAGAATAACCTTCTGATTTTACAATCAGAAGACAGGTTAATAATCATCCATTTTAACCATCGTTTTCTTAAAGGCAAGAATACAAAGAATCTAAAAAGTTCATAAAATGCACCATTTTCCAAAGCTGGCAAGGGGCAGAGCCAGGTCTGTTGACTCTTGAGCCCCAGGGCAATGCAGCGGTGAGGGCCAAATGAATGCATGCGACTTCCAGAAGGTGGGTGGGTGGAGTCACAGGCAGGTAACTTCCGACTGAGCAAAGTAGATCACGGAGTGAAAATTCCACGTGCAATCCACATTGCATCTTGACTAAAGTCTAGACCATGGTCATAATAATCCAGAATCAGAAATATAAACTTAAAAAAAAAAAACCATCTTGAGAGTCTTCCTCAACTTTCCTTACTTTCTGGCAGTGTATCTTTAGTTGGGACACGGGGCGGGAGCTTTCACATTTTCCTAAGGAAAAAACCCTTCTCTTCTCTCCAAGAAACATCATTAGCCACATTGATTGATGGATTGATTGGTCTCCATATTTATTCAGTCATTCATTACATATTTATGGAGTTCTTGCTTTGTTCAAGTCCCTGAATTGCAGAAATCCTTTCTTGAAGAAAGTCACAGTTTCAACATAAAGAATATTCTCAAAGAGCTAAAATCTGGTTCCTGACTCCAAATTATTAAGTTAGCATACCAGCATGCATTCTTTATTCTAAATAGCCCAACCCACAAAACTATTTTAATTCTTTTTTAAAAGGGAGGGCATTCGTTAGGGGTCTCTTGCCCCACCCCCTTCCAGAATTTCTTAGCGGAGATTCCCACTTACAGATAATCTGACATTTCTTGAACTCCTGCTGTGAGCTAGGTAACATGTAAAGGATGTTATTATCTTATTTATTTACTCTTATCACCCTCCAAGATGCTCTAACCCATTTCACAGATAAGCAAATGGAGGCTGAAAGATTTCGATGACTTTCTCACGGCCACTAATTTAAATTGGCAGAGTCAGAATTCAGGTCTGATCATCTCTACTTCCTCTCTGTCCTGTGCTAGGCCATGTGGTGGACTGACTGGTATTCTGTTGGCTCCATGAGTTGGGTGGGGATTCTTTCTTCTTTCGCATAATGGGCTCGGAATATTTTGGGGGACTGAGGTGAAAATAACTTGCCTAAAATTAAATCGTTTCTCTACATCAGAATCATTTATTTGTTCAACATTAAATGCTTGGATTACGCCAGTCTATACTATATGCTAGTAATTCAAGGACAAACAAGAAATTTCTCTTTTTCTTAAGAGGCTCGTAATCCACTGGGGGTGGCAGTGACATGGGTGTGTATACAAGTAAATGCAACACAGTGTTCTGTGGGAGGCCGAGGCGGGCGGGTCGCTCAAGGTCAGGAGTTCAAAACCATCCTCAGCAAGAGCGAGACCCCGTCTCTACTAAAAAAAAAAAAAAAAAATAGAAAGAAATGAATTGGCCAACTAAAAATATATAGAAAAAATTAGCCGGGCGTGGTGGCGCATGCCTGTAGTCCCAGCTACTCGGGAGGCTGAGGCAGGAGGATCGCTTGAGTCCAGGAGTTTGAGGTTGCTGTGAGCAAGGCTGACGCCATGGCACTCACTCTAGCCTGGGCAACAGAGTGAGACTCTGTCTCAAAAAAAAAAAAAAAAGAATATAATATTTTTAGAATCAATCAGACCTGGTTCTACCCATTGCTTGAGCTAAGTAACCCCGGGCAAGTTACTTTCTCGCTCTGAACCTCTGTTTTCTTCCCTGTATAATGGGGACAGCAATATTCCGTTACTGTTCACAAAGAGCTTTGGATGGAGCCAGCACACGGTGGGTCATTACTGTCCTAGCGTTCTCACGCAGACCAACTGAATATTTAACTGACAATCGATACCTCCCATCTGTCCGGATCTCTTCTTTTCACAAAGCACTTCTCATTTAATACCTCAACCCTGCCTCGCAGGAGCCCTGCGGCGAGGCGACATGGATGCCACTGTTACCAATTTTAGAAGGAAGCTGAGGCCCAGGGAAGCTAAATGACCGCGCCAAAATGGCAGAGGAGGCAGGCGGCGCCAGGCACTTTACCAAGGGTGGCTGCTGGGGTCTTGCCTGCTCTTTGAAACAGAAAAACGACTGAAGGCCCCTACGACCTCCTCAGGCGAGGCCAGGTTTTTCTGGTAGTTCCTGGAACTGCGTGTTCTCTCAGCCACTGGGCCAACTCTGTTCCCTCCATTTTATCTCGATCACATCTCACCCCAGGCTGCTGGAAACTTCTGTGTGCTCAGCTCCGACACCAAGGGGGGCAACCTTGGGAGGGGAGGCCTCCTTCCCTTCAGGGCCTACCCCGGCACCCCTAAAAACTCCCTCACCTGACCCAGGCCCCCTCCGTCCTGCCCCTGCACATACACACTTCATTTTTTTTTTTTGAGACAGAGTCTCACTCTGTCACCGGGGCTAGAGTGCCATGGCGTCAGCCTAGCTCACAGCAACTTCAAACTCCTGGGCTCAAGTGATCCTCCTGCCTCAGCCTCCTGAGCACCTGGGACTACAGGCACGCACCACCACGCCTGGCTAATTTTTCTATTTTTAGTAGAGACGGAAGGGGTCTTGCTCCTTGCTCAGGCTGGTCTCGAACTCCTGAGCTCAAGCGATCCTCCCGCCTCCCACACACAATTTTAACGAGGAATTATCTGCTGTTCCCCTTCTTCTTCAGGCCCCTTCCAAGGTTCCTGACTCCCTTTTCTTCCTCATGTTTTTCTGCTCCTCTGTTTACCAAGACTTCGCCCACTCTGGGCTGCTCCTTTTCCATGAAAATATTCAAATCTCTCATTCAATTAGACGAAGCACTTTGTCATCCGAGCCGCCCCTCAGCTAAGGAAAGCCCGGCCTAACCCGGTGCCTACTCCTTCATCTCAAGGCTCAGAAGATTGCATTTGTCCCGGCACAGAATTTGTTCATGTGTGTGTTTACTTGAATTTTCTTTCTGGCATTTCAAAAAAAAAAAAAAAATGATCCATGTCGCATAGAACCCTGGTTTCAGGCTTCTCTCAAAAAATGGGAATATTCGACCACACAGGGTCGTCAATCAAACATGGCAGCAACAAGTAGAGGTTGGGTAATGGCCACCTCCTTTGGGCAGGCAAGACAGCTCTTCACCAGAACACACCGGACTCTCCCATCTGTGTGATCTGTCCGGCTCCTGGAGGCTTCTGATTTTGTAATCCCTTTACTGGTAGCATAACGCAATGGGCAGAGGTTTTACAATGTCAGTCTTATTTCTTCCCTTCTGTAAATGGAAAGACCCAGTAGAGAGATTCATTTTTCCACTGACGTAAATTATACTACCACCTCGATTTAGATAGCAGAAGCAGTTACAAAGAATTGGTTTTAAATATATTTTCCACCTTACTGCAAAAATGTTCTATGGCATATTTAGAAATCCACCCCTCCCTCCCCCAGTAAAGGTTTGTTTTTTTTTTTTCACGACAACTAAAATTCCCACCATTCAACTATCTACCGTGTGCTTGGAAATTTGGGGATGATTCTACATGATTCCAGAATTATAGCTTAATAAGCATAATAACTGTCCTATGAGTAGCTTTCAGCAATGCAGCCCCTAGCGTATCTGATTTAATGCTCATTAAAGAAACTGCTTTTTAGTTTACTGTCTGAAACTCGATGCATATTTTTAAAGGCAGCTCCAGTTCCTCTTACGCCCTGACCCCATTCTCTCCACCTCTCCCACTTTGCAAATGAGCTGACCCTCAATTTCCTCCAGTGGTCCTTAGTCCAGAACAGAGAGGAACTGGTCCTAATTATGTAAACTTTCTCTCTCTCGTTGCTTACATTGAGTAGCTATTTGATTTGTTTTCACCCGAGAGGTTCCAGACAGGCACCATCTCGAAGGGCTGAGCAAAGTCTAGAGCC
Organism: Cheirogaleus major; assembly: GCA_963574435.1. Classification (NCBI taxonomy): domain Eukaryota; kingdom Metazoa; phylum Chordata; class Mammalia; order Primates; family Cheirogaleidae; genus Cheirogaleus; species Cheirogaleus major. The sequence continues at coordinate 11,979 of CAUYPO010118696.1, forward strand.
GTGGTTCTCCAAGTGTGGTTTCCGGACCAGCAGCATCAGCATCAGCATCACCGAGGAACTTGTCAGAGATGCAAAGTCTCGGCACCACCTCAGACCTCCTCAACTCAAATCTGTACTTTGACAAGATCTGCAAGTTGAACAACAAGCACGTTCAAAATAAAACAAGGTAATTTCTTTGGTGCAAAGAACTGTGAAGCAAATAAAAGAGGTTGATAGGATAGTGACTGAGAGGAGGCTAATTAACATAGAGCAGCTGTTCTAGAATGTTTTAATCTCAGGACCCATTAACGTTTTTAAAACTGGCCAGGGCCAGACGCAGTGGCTCAACGCCTATAATCCTAGCACTCTGGGAGGCTGAGGCAGGAGGATCACTTGAGGCCAGGAGTTGGAGATGAGCTTGGGCAAAAGAGCGAGACTCTGTTGCTTTAAAAAAAAAAAAGCAAAGAAATTAAAACTAATAAATTTAAGAAATATTTGTAAGTCATTAAAAAAATAGTTATATTTTCTAAAACAAAAAAGTGAATGAGAATGGCATTGCTTTATAGTTTTGCAAATTGCTTCAATGTCTCCCTTAGTAGAGGACTGCTGGAGTATCATATCTGTTTCTGCACCCAGCATACATGCCATGTCGTCTTTGGAAGACTCCACTGTACATGTGAGAGAGAAAGACTGAAAAAGGCAAACATCCTCTTAGTATTGTCATGAAAATAGTTTAGACTTCGCACACCCCCCAGAGAGGGCTGAGGCCCCGAACCACACTTAGAGCACTGATGGGCTGCAGAGAGGACGAATGGTCTCACCAGAGAGCAAAGCCTCAATGCTAAGGAATCAACCATGTAATGACTTCTCACGTTAAAAAGCTTGGAGAGGCCGGGGGCAGTGGCTCACGCCTGTAATCCTAGCACTCTGGGACTCCGAGGCGGGTGGATCCTTTGAGCTCAGGAGTTCGAGACCAGCCTGAGCAAGAGCAAGACCCCGTCTCCACTATAAATAGAAAGAAATTAATTGGCCAACTAAAACAATATATAGAAAAAAAAATTAGCCGGGCATGGTGGCGCATGCCTGTAGTCCCAGCTACTCGGGAGGCTGAGGCAGGAGGATCGCTTGAGCCCAGAAGTTGGAGGTTGCTGTGAGCGAGGCTGACGCCATGGTACTCTAGCCTGGGCAGCAGAGTGAGACTATGTCTCAAAAAAAAAAAAAACTTGGAGATTGTGCGGTGAGGGTTTCAATGCGAATTGTGGTCCTGACTTGGTCCTAGAGTAGCTGCGGGGCTATGGACGAGGCCCTTGCCCTCTCTAAGCCTCAGTTTACCAGTCTGTTTTACAAGGAGGCTGGTCTCTAACATTGCAGACCCCCTCACCATGCCCCTGGCAT
>CAUYPO010118698.1:0-41784 GCA_963574435.1 Cheirogaleus major
GAATCTATATAGAACTCAGGAAAATCAGAAAGAAAAAATCAAACAACCCTATCAAAAAGTGGGCAAAGGGCATTAACAGAAACTTTTCAAAAGAAGATAGACTAATGGCCAAAAAACATATGAAAAAATGGTCAACATCACTAATCATCAGGGAAATGCAAATCAAAACCACAATGAGAGATCACTTAACTCTGGTGAGAATGGCCTTTATGAAAAAGTTCCAAAACAATAAATGTTGGCATGGATGCAGAGAGATAGGAACACTCATATACTGCTGGTGGGACTGCAAAGTAGTACAACCTCTGTGGAAAGTAATATGGAGATACCTCAAAGAGCTACAGGTGGAATTACCATTTGATCCAGCAGTCCCATTTCTGGGTACCTACTCAAAGGAAAAAAAAAGCATTCTATAAAAAAGACATCTGCACTAGAATGTTTATAGCAGCACAATTCACAATTGCAAAGATGGGGAAACAATCCAGTGCCAATCAATACATGACTGGATTAATAAAATGTGGTATATGTATACCATGGAGTTCTACTCAGCCACAAAAAAACAATGGTGATCTAGCACCTCTTGTATTATCCCAGATAGAGCTGGAACCCATTCTACTAAGTGAAGTATCCCAAGAATGGAAAAACAAGCACCACATGTACTCACAATCAAATTGGTATTAACTGATCAACACTTATGTGCACATAAAGTAGTAACATTCATCTGGTGTCGGATAGGTGGGAGGGGGAGGAGCGGAAAGGTATATATACACACCTAATGGGTGTGGTGTGCACCATATGGGGGATGGAGATGCATGAAGCTCTGATTTGGGTAGGGCAAGGCAATATATGTAACCTAAACATTTGTGTTCCCATAATATGCTGAAATAAGAAAAAAGACAGAAAATAGTTTACAAAGTTGCTAGCCATGAGGATGGATGCTTGAGTCACATGAGTTACTCTCTAAAGTGCCTTCAAGAGAAGATGGCTCCTGTTAACTTCCACCTTTGCTTGTCTTTGTCAGATGGAGTGGATGTGATGGAACCAAAACCAGATTGCTCTTCATACTAGCTGAGAGCATGAGCATTGCCATTAATGGCCCCTCTAAACACATGATTAGCTGCTTCTAAACACATGTTGGAGAGGACTCAAAAACTATGATTCAAACAAGCACCAAATCAATTGACCTTCTAAGTCTTCATTCTTTAGATGTCTGAACTTCAGAATTATGTCAAACAATTTCATAGTTTATAAATCCTTCCTCTTCTGGTATCTTTCTATCCTTACCTACCACCATTCTGCCTCTGTACATGCATGCATGCCCCCACTATTACCTCCCCAAAGCCTTTTCTAAATATTTGCTTATCTGACTTGCCTACCAAGCCTGAGTTCCATTAACACGGTGATTTGTCTTGTTCATCTCTGTACTGCATGGCTGTTGTCCTGCATAATGCATAGTATGGGTGTAATAAATATTTTCTAAATAATAATTTTCTATTGAAAGAAAAATCATAGTGATTGTTTAGTAATTCTCACATACTACACCTAAGAAAATCTTATGCACAGATCAGACATCCAATAAATATTTGTTGAATGTCTATATGGTCATCTGATCGCTTGTTCCTTTAAATAATTTTCCTTTCCACCAAAAAGAGCAAATCATTCTCTTTCCTTTTCTTCAAATAATCTCTTTTGCTATTCTTGCATTTCAGAACATCCAGAAATGCCTTAGTTTTTCAAAACTCTGAAGTGTGTTCAAAATGTGTTATTTATATACTAATTGGCAAAGCCATAGAAGTGCAATGATGGCAGCTCAATTTCTGGGTACAGTCTTATTTGGTTCATCATAATTTGACAAGCTGGCATCTTTTAGGTTAATGAGAGAATTCATTTTAAGTGACATACTAGGCATTTAGGAGAGCAACAGTCACACTAATAAGGAATTGCGTGTTACACATACTGCATAGTTTTTGCAACTTTTCTTTAAAAAATATAGTGAATGATTTGATTTGCTTTGCTTAACTCTAGATAAGAGAGAAAGAAAAGGCAACACTCAGACTTCTAAATAGAAACAGGATGTATCTTTTATTATAAATATCTTATTATATATAATCATTCATACATGAATATACTAGATGACTTAACAAATTATCAAATATTGCCAGTATCATAGGCTCTCTAGGAATAAGACAGGTACAACTATAGGCTGATCTGAATGTATTACAGCACAGGATGTATCTTAATAACTTAATGTGAGAGGTAGAATCTTGAGGTGAAGGCCCAGGTAGGCAAACATAGGCCTTATCTTTTGCCTTGTGTGGAAGCACAAGACAGAAGTGACATACTTGTCTACCTTATTCTGAAAATCACTGTTTATAATCATACCAGGAAAATGTCCCTAGTCCTCATAAACATCCTTTTAAAATGTGCTAACCTCTCTGCATATCAAGAAGTAACCCTTTCTCCAAAGGCATTCAATTAGAGAGCCAAATAGCATTCAAGTTAGGCCCATGGGAAGACATAATTCAACACAAGATCATTTACTAAATAAATATTTACTAGCACCTACTATAAGGCAAGCACTATGCCAGGTGCTAGAGAAAAAACAGCAAATGGCAGACTAACTGTCACTGTCCTCAAGGAACACACAGTCTAGTGGGAAGAACTTGCAACTCTAGGAGGTTGAAGGTTAAAACATTCCTGGGTGAGAAACTCTAGAGATGAGACTACAGCAAGTAAACATTGTCAAGAAGAGACAAACCTGGTTCTTGCTGAGTAAATTGGAACCTACTCCTAATTAGTTCTATGAAGATTTTTGTGCTAACGCTGGTTATTCTGTAAGAAACAGAAGAACACAGGCATATCCTCTATTTGAAGCACAAGAGCTGGCTGTTTTTCCAAGTTGGCAAAAGCTTTATCATAAGTCCAACTTCTTGTGCTTGTCATTAATGACCTTGTTTGCTACTTCTTCCACTGGTGTATGAATACATTTGACAAAGTGTATATGTAAGGAAAGGACTTTGAGATTACTAGATTTAAGTATTTACATATTAAGCAGTAATATCTAGCATTTGTATTATGATTCACTATTTACAATGTGCTTTCAATATGCATCATATTAGTGGCTTTCAACCCTACCTGTGCATCAGAATTATGTGTACAGGGTGTTAAAATCACCTATTCTTACATACCAGTCCTGAAGATTCTGATTCAGTAGTTTAGGTGATGATATTTTTAAGCAGCTTTATGGATGATTTTTGAATTGCAGTCAGGGCTGGGAACCACAGTTTTATGTAATTTATTTTTCTACAGTGTCCCTAGGAAACAGGTTTTATTAATGCTCCATGAACTTTCATGCTTTTGTGTTTAGAAGGCTTCTCCTGAGAGACCTCCTCAGGGAAGCCTTCCCTAACCACATCTCCCACTAACACCATCACCACCCAGGCAGATCCAAATCACAAGCAAGTACCTTCAACATACCTTCAATTTGTCATCCTCCTGTGCTATAATTTTTATCTTAGTTGCTTCTGTAACTCTCTCCTACCTGCTTTTGAGCCCCTTCAGGGCATGGGCTATTATCCACTCACCTTGTATCTTAATGCAGTATATCACTTGGACATGATAAGAATAAAATTAATAATGATAATAGTAACACATTGTCCTTACTATGTGCCAGGCACTAGTTATAGCTTTGTATGTGCATAAATTAATTTAATATCAATGACACCCACGTAAGGTAGGTAAGGTAGGTACTGTTGTTATCCTTATTTACAGTTGAGAACACAGGGACACAAAAAGGTAAGCAACCTAATGTCACACTGCGTGGTTAATGAGGGTGTTAATATCATGTCTGTATCCCAGAATGAAGAAAATGCTTTTCATTTTACAAATGAAGAAATGAAACCCTTTCAATCATACCAGTCCTTTAAGTGTTGACCATTTATACTGTTGTTTAGATACTTGTTCTTACAATATTGTAACAGCAATAAATAGATCTACAGTTGGGGGATTCTTCCAATTCAGTGAATCCTGTGTTTGGTGCTTTTCCTATATTATGCTGTTATCTTTGTTAAATGGGGGAGGCTGAAGATACCAGCTGAACCACTGCAGCCCATGTGCTTCCAGTTGAAAAAAGATGATGTTAACAAGCAGTGCCAGCCATCTGTTGACATACTGATTTGCCACTGGAAAAAAAATGGAGTGCATTTGTTCACATTTCCAGATTATTTAAAAATAAGGAGCAATGGGAGTTATTAAATTGGGCAATCTGGGTTCTAAGTAGCATTTATATACTTTTTTTTCCTGGATGCCTTCTTTAAAATTAAATTTTTAATAACCTTTAAGCCTTGCAGCCTTGAGGGAATAATTTCTTTTCACAGTAGTTCAAAGGTTTAATTTCACAGTAAAGCTTTTGAAATATGGTATTATCCCTTTTGTTCTAGAAAATTACTGTTTAAAAAAATCATATTTCAAAGTAATGATTGTAATGAGAAAAAGATATGAGGCCCAACTTCAAAAGGGAAAAATGATAACCTCGCCTGTGATGTCCTCTAGTGAGCCTTTCCCTCGTGGATTCTAATTTGTAACAGTTCGAAAAAAATCTTTGGAATTGCACAGTCTTTGCCCAGTAACACAGCCTGGACTGCAGTCTATGAAAGAGGGGGAGGTTGATATAGACATAACGGAAGCCATTAACTTTCTCATATAAATAAAATGCAGTATGTCTTCAGTCTTGCTGTGCATGTGCATTCTACAATGCTATTTCCAAGCAACGTTATCTGTGGTGTTCTAAAGCCATTTTCTTGAACATTAAAGTTGTGTGTGTAGTTGCAGAAGAGACAGTGGAAATTGTCAAGTGTAGTAGAGCCTGACAGGGAAGGGGAACAGAACTAACAAATACTGAGCGCTCAGCTTGTGCCAGATAGACACTGCATGCTAGGTTTTACATACATATTAACTTTTTAAATATTCACAGCAGCCCTGTGAGATAAGTATGTTGTTAGTCCCCTTTTACTCATGGTGAGATCTCAAACTGGAAGGGATACTACTCACCTGGTTTGGTTACTTTAAAAATAAAAATCCTCACTGCAACTTCAAATCAGAGGTCCCTTGGACTATTAATCATTTTATAAGTGAATTCAAAGGGATTTGATAACTTGCAAATTAAAAAAAGACATAAAACAAATTAATGAAGACAAACTAATGGGATGAGAACTATATATGCATAGAAGTAGAGCCATATACATTTAGGAAAAATAATACTACCATTAGCTATAAAAGATTGAAAAGAAGGGAGGTGTGTGTAGTAATTAGGGACACCAAAAACTCACAATACATGGATATCATTTCTAGGGCTGCGAAATCTTGAATAAGTCACTGAAATTTTCTTAGCTTCATTTATTGCACCTGAGAAAAGGGTAAAAGAGATGTTCAATGTTACCCTCAAATGATAAAATGGTTAAGGATGTGAAGAGGCTTTCTGAACTATAAACTATCATGCTTAAGACAAGATAATTATCATGATTAAGTACAAGATAATCATTAGAATGGAGTCAATTCAATCTTGAAACTTTCATGAAATATAATTTTGAATGGCTAAGAGAAATATGAGCCATAGATCATAACATCGTAAACTTTATTCCTGCTCTTCTGTATCCTTTAATTTTTGCTTTATATAATAGTTAATTTTATCGAATACATACTACTTGCTCCAGTGTGAGCAGTCTGCATGCATTATCTTATTAAAATCTCCCCATAACTCAAAGAAATTAGTACTATTATAAAATTTAGGAAACTGAGGCTTGGAGCTGCTAAGTAGTTTTTGCAAGATCACACTAAATACTGAGATCAAGATTCAAAACTAGGTCTTGGCTGGATGTGGCGGCTCACACCTGTAATCCCAGCACTTTGGGAAGCCCAGGTGGAAAAATCACTTGAGGCCAGGAGTTCTAGACTAGTCTTGGAAACATAGCAAGACCCCATCTCTAAAAGAAAAATACATAAATAAATAAAATTAGGTGTGGTGGCACACGCCTGTAGTCCCAGCTTCTCAGGAGGCTGAGGCGGGAGGATCACTTTAGCCCAGGCATTTGAGGTTGCAGTGAGCTATGATCATGCCCATATACTCCAGCCTAGGCAACAGGGAAACCCTGACTCTTTAAAAAAAAAAAAAGCAAAACTTCATTCATCAAGTCTTTATTAAATTCTTACTATGCTAGGTATTAGAAGTATATAGTAGTGAACAATACAGACAGTCTTCACACTTGTGAACTTACTGCCTAGCAGTAAAAGGAAGACATTAAGCATGATTGATGGATGAATTATATTTTTACTTGTTTTTTAGATGTTTAAACTGGTAGCTACAGATATACACTCAGAATGTTCTTGTTATATTTGCAACATATATAAAAATTTTCTTCTTTCTGATAGGTACCTTGTGGAGATAATTTTGGGGTAGTGGGCTTTTATTCTCTTCATATTCAAGGAATCATTTATCACAACTAATTTACTGCTTAATTCTGATATTTTCAGCTAATAATTTATATTTTAATGTTTAAAGTGGTATTGATATTCAATTTAAATACCATGGAATGATGATGCACCAGCTAAAAATAATAGTGTGGCTATTGGATATATATCCCCTCAAGTAGCCAAATGGCCCTGAGGTTGGTTTCCAACATGCATGTCTCAGGAATGAATGTCTTCACTGGCCCAAGAACTGGGTTGCCTGGAATGATATATTTCGATCTTGTAACACCTCAACTTAGTGGTTAAATCATTTCTTTCTTGTCTCTAAACCAAGAAGGCCTGTTTGATAAATTTAAACATATGAGTGGGAAGAGTTTCTATTGCAACCTATGTTATAGGTGGTTGCAGTATATAATAAAAAATATATATTTGGTCTTTATCCCTGGTTCCTAGAGGAGAGTTCATAAAACCCTTAGAATTTCCTGAGTGATAACAGCCCCTTTTGACCATACCTGAGTTTATGTTCCTAGGGTGACTCTTGTTGTGCTTCTAGATAGCTTCAGGATGGGGGCTGGTCACCAGAAAAGACAATAATATGATTAGAGGGTTAGAGCTATCAACTCCACCCCAACCTCTATTCTCAGGGGGTCAGAGGGGAGAGACTGGACATTGAGTTCAATCACCAATGACTAATGACTTAATCAATCATACCTATGTAATATAACTTTGATAAAAACTCTGAGACACTGAGGTGAACATATGGATGTGTTGGGTAGGCAGCATTCCCAGAGAGGGTCTAGAAATTCTGTATGCCTGCCCCTTCTCTACCTCACCCTATATATCTCTTCCATTTGGTTGTTCCTAAGTTGTAGCCTTCAAAATAAAACTTTAATCCTAAGTATATTATAGCACTCTCCTAAATTTTGTGAGTGGTTTTAGCAAGTTACAAAACCTGAGGGAGGCCATGGGAAGCCCTGAATTTGTAGATGGCCAGAGAAACATACAGGTAGCCTGGGCACCCCATTTGTAGCTGACATCTAAAGTAGAGACAGTCTTGCTTGTCTGTGGGGTCTGCACTAACTCTGAGTAGCTTGTGTCAGAATTGAATTGAGTGGTGAGACACTAAGTTTGTGTCAGAGAATTGGTTGATATGTTCATTTGAATTGCTTAGAAAAACCACAGAGTGGTAGTAGGGATTTAACTTGATTTCACCAAAGGGTCATGACTAGGCTTAAAATATGACTGTGCAGTTTCGAATTTGTGTAACTTTGGACAAGTTACTTAATTTCTTGAAGTGTATGCTTCCCATTCCATGAGATTGAAAAACACTCAAAAGAGGATTGTTAGAAAGATTAAATTAGCTACAGTCAATAAAGGGATTTTCTCAATAGCTGACACCTTGTAAGTGTTTAGTAATTTTTAACTTTACCTTCCCTTTCTTTTCTTTTCTCTCAATGTAAGCTCTAGAACCGGCGATTTAGTAATAGCCCAGAAATCCTGTAGGGTTCTAATTATACATATTATATTAGATAAACTCCAGCATTCCTCTAAGAACTGATGTCTTTCAGAATGTCTTATGCATCTAGAAGTAGAATAGAAAAATAGAAATTTTATGTAAATCTCACATCTCATGTCTATTTTTCTGATTTTCTAGATGAGCATGTTGCCCAAGGAGTAAAGAGACTTGGTTGATGTCATAAGGTTACTTAGTGGTTATAAAGTGCTGCATTTTCAGTCTGTCACTCAGCCTACATATTTCTCTTGGCACAATTTGTAGACCAGGGTCAGACCATGTGTCAAGCAATGTCCTGGTTTGGGGTTTGGGAAATGTAGTCACAAGTTTAGAATATATTGCAATTAAAATGCAGGAGATATTGCAAGAAATGACTTTGAATTAATTAACATTTACAATATATTAGCTATGGGATTTTTTTTCCAGGGGCCAAAGTCAGGAAAGAAGGAGTAGAGTATTTGCTTCTAATAAGGAGGTAGGAGTGCCTTTAAGGTTTAACTACTAAAGGTCTAACAAAGCCAGCTTCTGATAAGACAGACCAGCCAGCCTCTGCGTGTTTTGTAATTTTCAAGACACAGTTCTACTTTCACACTTCAATAATTCATTTTCTAGCACTTAGAATCCAGAATCCTGCTTTCACTGATGTAGCTAAAATGCAAGGAACAGAGTTTAATAACAAACATCTCCACTATCTCATCTTATTTCCCAGCAAACTGCGTTGGAAAATACGTGTAAATGGTACCAAGCAAACAGAGCATTTATGGTCTCCTTTAGAATGTCTTCTATTTGAATTCCAGATTTAGTAAATTTTAGAGTATAACCACTTTCTATAACAAAAATGCAAAACTTTCTAAAATGAAGTTTCTAATACTATCACAGAATCTTCAAACTTAGATTAAAATAGAACACACATGTGGCATACAATTTGTTCATGTACTGCTCTGAATGGTTTTAATCTCTGTGTGGTAGATATCATTGCTCCCAATTCATAGACAAAGTGCTTGAAACTGGTAGAAGGTAAATTATTTTCCTGAGGTTGGAATTGAAATAAAGCATGGAGGTTGTCTATTTTCACATTTGCCCCATGGAAAAATAATCTGTACAAAATTTTTGAAAGGATAAATTCAAATAGATTGTATGCTTCCTATGATGAGAAATTAATTACTAACTTTATACTTTAGAAATAAGTATGAAAGTTAACATTATCATTACACATTCCAGAAGTTAATTTCACTCTGAAAAGTCATCCATTCTGCCTATGTTAGGTACCTTCTTAGGTTATAGTCACAGTAAATATTTAATATAAATTCTTATGTTCAAATATTGAACAATGACTAAATATGTAAAATAAACAAAATAATCCTCTAAAATAGGTCTTCTTTCCAATGATCTTAAATATTAGAAAATTAAAACAAATGTCTGAGAGTATTGAAACCACCTTTACAAATTGATAAAGGGGAACAAGCTGAGAACTGTGGTAAGGGCCTAGCTAAAAATAAGACACAGACCTAGCTAAAAATAATGATACTAATTAGCCACCATCCCCCTGCTTGCTTCTCTATAATTGCCACTCTGGAGCCACATAGCTGGTGGTTATAAAGATTCTTAGCTTTCTCCATAGACAACATCACCTTTTTGACACCTAGGCATAGTTTCTGACATATCTTCCAGGTCCTGTATTCCATTGGACCAGCTGACCCACACAGACCAGTGGCCCATACTGAGGAACTGACTCAAGTGGTCTTGCGACCCCCACCCAAGAACCTAGTCAGCAAAGAAGACAGTTTCTACAACCCTATGGTCCCACCCTGAACACAGCCTATTGCAGACTCAATTGTCTATGTCAAGCTGTATTTAAAAACCCTGTCTCCCAAAATCTTGGGGAGGGGGATTTGAGAAATTTCTCCCATATCCCTGCTTAGTGCTATGCAGAATAAAACTCTTTCTCTGCTGCAAACCCTGCTGTTTAAGCATATTGGCTTCCTCTTGGGCAGTGGGCCAAGGAACCTGGTTGGGCAGCAACAGTATGAGGTGCTCTTCAAGTCCATTGGTGCCATACACATGAACACAGATATTTTGTTTTTCAAGGAAACTTAAGATGATTTACTGAGTAATTTATTTAGTTATATTTAGGTACTACAAGCAAGAATGACAATTTAGTTTGATTGGTTTTCGACATAGCTCTAAAGTAATTCAGGTGGAACTGTTGCTGAGTGAAGGAATTAAGACCATCATCTATATAAGTTTGATCTCTGAAGGCCACAAATATTTAACAGGCCTATAACAAACCCTTCAGTGTGTTTCTAATGATTTAAAAGTGATTTAATGGTGTATGGGCTGTCTTGTTAATATCAAGAATGTTATCCATGATGTAGCCTTTGCAAATCATTATGTACTTGGTATTCATGCAAATAATTACAATACCATCTAACAGTTATTATCAATTTTGTGCAAAACACTTTGATAGCTAATTTGTACCTTTTACATATATTACCGCCAGTGCATATCATAAAAAATATTGGTAAGACTTTTGTATTCTTACAATGTCATAGACAGAACACCAGAGATCAGAAAAGTAACACTTAAGTACATTGGCAAGGTCTGCCTTTTCCCCACAATTTTACAGATAGGAAATCAGAGCTCAGAAAAGTCAAGACACAGCTAGTATGGACCTTAGCTGGGACTCAAACTCAAGTCTCTTTGACATTAAAAGCAGGGCTGCATTTCTTACTGCTTCTTTTGAATACTTGACAAGATCAGAGCAAACTTCAGTATAGTAAAGGAGGGCGAATCATCACTAGCCTAACATAGCTCTTCATTGGATGTTCAACAGATTAAAAACCTGAATGTCCAGCAGATTAAAAAGTCCTGTATGGGCTGTGGCATCAATGGGAATCTGATCACCAAAGATATATGCTTCCTATGATGTAGTGTCATAGACTAGATTTCTTGAGCCCCCACTAATCTATAGAAAGCTGATTTATGGCCAATACTATGAATGAAAGAGATGTACAATACTTCCAGGCCTGGACCATAAGTACCTCCTTAGTGATGCTTCATTGTTTCTTGTTTCTTTAAGCTAACTGGTCATCAAAATTGAGGGCAGTCTTGGAAACAAAATGGTGCAAGGGCAGAATGTCTATCAGCTGGTTCCTTCAAGCATAACAACACTCCTCTATCCCACTTTCTGTTGATTGGTCTCTAGGTGAATGAGAAATAAACATCTCTTGTTTCAAGCCACTGATACTTGGGAGTTTACCTCTTACAGTACTTAGTGATAATTAATACAGATTATGAGGGATGCAGTATTTCCAGAATATAGTCAATTGAATCTACACAGGTCAAATCAATTTTATAGAAGAGCAAAATATTGTAACAGCATTAATTCTGTTTTTTTTTTTTTTTTTTGGAAAAGAATTTTAAGATAACTTTGGTAAACAGACTAAGGAAAAGAGAATAAAAGTATTACTTTAGAATGTTAAATGGATGTAACTTTGGCTAGCACTTTACAGAACCATTAATAAGAAAGCCACTAGTTTTTAGTGTCCTTGGAAACAGAAAGCAAAATTAGCATCTATTTCAGGGGTTGGCGATGAAGTAAAATGTCCAAAGGAAATGATAACATACCAGAACGAGACTTTAGCATTTTGCTGTCTTTAGCAGAAAAATGACAAGGCAGATTTTGAGTAAGACTTAAGAAGTCAAAATCAACTGTACAGTTGAATCAATCTCTCTCTTTCTCCTTCTTTGACTATTTTTTCCCTTACCATCTTAAATATAGAATAAAAATACTGACCCTGATAAGAATGAAAACTACCATCTATTGAGAATCTTTTGTTGCAAAAAATATCATTGCACACTTTACATGTTATTATAATAGTAACATTCAAAACAGCACCATAAAGTAAGCATCATTTCAGCCATTTTATAATTAGGGACACAGAAAGAAAGATTAAAGGAGATGCCCAGGGCCACGTAGCAGGTTTGAATGGGAATTAGGATATATTTGCCTAGTTATTCTAGTTATTCTCCTCTACTCAAGACATCTCAGGCTTCCATCTCCAACATCAGTACTCTCTCTATTTTCACTTGTGATTGTCTAAATGGTAAAACTAGTAGCATTCACCAAGCTGCCTACTACTTAGCCACTCTGAAGAATTTGAGTCTGCTGATCACTCCCTCTCTTGGCACACCTAGCACCACCGTCTTCTTGTTGTCTTCCTAACGGTACCTACTTACAGGCCTCTTTCACTTTGTTCCCCCCTGAAAGACTTGAAACACTGCTCTTCTTACTGGGGAAATTTCAGTTTTTCAGCTCCTCACATAGTTTCTAAACAACACTTGGAAATTTTTTTTTTTTTTCTCAGCGGGGTGTCACTGTTGAATTTATGTCCAAGGTTCATATAGCCATACATAAGAAATGTATTTTATTCTTTCTATACAGTCTGTATTTCATGTAGCACACTTATGCAAAGGGCATGTTCTATATAAATATTACAAATGAAAATGTGAATGTGAACGTGCAAATCTGGTAACACTGTGAATTGAGATATAAATAGATGAGTCTAATACATGAAACATCTTCTTCAAGGCAGGAAAATAGATCAAGGGACACAGAAAAAGATTTGCTTCAGTGCTTGGGACCTTGTTTTTTGCCAAACTCGAGGGATACAAACAACAATATTGACTTTGTAAGGTCAAAGTTATCAGAATTTTAAGCAAAATGACTATAGTGGAAGGAGCATTGTTTGATGTACATCACAGAAGGAAAAGTATATCTTCCAGAAAACAGCTACAGCTTGCCCATCATTAGCATTTTAATCCTTAGACACACAAAACCTTTTAAAAAATATTTTAAAAATAACTGTAGGGTTATAGGAAAAGACAACTAGAATTTATTAAGAACCTACAATGTTTCAGGAATTTTTCAAATTTATTTAATCATCACAAAAGAACTTTGAGGAGAATTATACTTTCTCTCTCTCTCTCTCTCTCTCTCTCTCTCTCTCCCCCTCTCCTCTCTATTTTAAAGAGCAGACATTTCTGGCTGAGAAGTTAGGTGATTTTCCCAAAGTCTTAAAATTGGTGAGAGGTAGGGTCGTCATGTGAAATTGTCTAACATGTTCAGACATAATTTTAAATAAAAGCAGTCTTCAACATTCAGCCTCCAAAGGGTGCATTTATGAACTTGATAATCTGAAAATTTTACAGAGTGTAACTTTAAAATCCTGCTGTCGGACACTATAAACACCTAGACATAAAAAGTGTTGGATTTATCATTCTTTGCAATGACATATCTTCTCCATCCATGTGTCTCCCATGACTAAATAATTTGGTTTTTACCATTAACATGTATACAATATGAGGTATGATTTCAAACAGTACCATATCACCTTAAAAATAATGAGAAAACAGAGAATGGGATTAGAACACGTAAGGCCAGACTGCCTTGGTTAAAATTTTTGACTAGGCACCTACTCTAACTGTGATCTTGGACAAAGGTGCTCCATCAAAAGATGGCGCTTCAGTTTCAAGATTTGCAAAATGGGGATAATCATAGTTCTGATCTCATAGAGTTGGTGTGAGAATCTAATAACTTCATATAAACAACATGTCTGAAACATTGTTCTGCTTATAGTCTATGTTTAGTAAAGCTTATTTTTTTAAGTTAATGTTTTAATTGACATATTGTAATTTGACATATTTGTGGGTTACTATTTGGTGTTTTGATACATATACATTGTATAATGATCAAATCAGGGTATTTAATGTGTCCATTAAATTACCTCATGCATTTATCATTTCTTTGTTGTGAAAACATTCAAAAATCTCTCTTTTAGCTATTTTTAATACATTAATACAATACCTTACTGTTAACCGTTGCCACAGAGGTTCATTATTCATATTACCTCTTCCAGTCCTTTCCATTACTTTTCTTATGTACAAAAAGCATATCTCAACCTACAAAATTACTTATGGATTACTGGATACTCTGAGTTCTGTAATACCTTTAGGCTTCTCCATGAGTTGTTTATTCTGCCATAAAAATCTTCTCCACACTTTGTAAACTGTGGAAGACTCTTCCTTTTCCGTCAGAACCAAGATCTGTCCTCACCTTATCATGGAAAATTTTCTTGATTGTTCTTGGCATGATTACTTGCCATTTATCCAGCTCCCACAATATCCAGAATATGCCTCTATCAGAATATGTGACATTATTAAAAATGCTCACTTACATATCCACTTTTACCCTTAAGCATAGTTTATTAGATAGCAAGAACAATATCTTGTTTCTATACTTTGAACAAATAGTGCTCTCATGGTAGACACCCAATAAAGAAATGTGTGTTGAGTAAACAGATGAATGAATAGGGATGACAATTCAAAAGCAATGTAAGTTCCATTTTCATGCTAGGTGGATCTTCTTTTGAGGTTCTTGCAAAAAGTCTGTCTTTTATGTGATGCAATGATTAATGAGATATTTTGAATATTAATCTTTTGGGTATGGTCTTGATTTTATTCTATAATAACACACACTGCATGAAGTTTCAGGATATTTTAAACAGCTTTGTGAAGAGTAAATAGCATTTTTTATGAAATATGGAGGAAGTATGAGGAAAGAGAAAGGAAAAGAAAAACAAGAGTGGCTTCTTCTTATATTATTGAGTGTCAGACCTACCCTTAGGCCCTTCATATTGACTTTTTCATTTCTCATTCAGTTTTAGGTGAGGTTAGGTTATCTCCAACATCATAAAGTAATAGAAATAATTTTCAATTTTATTTTCATAGTACTTTGAAAACACTATTCTTGAGTATGTGTGTGTATAAGTCAAATTTGAGGTGTAAATCAGGTACAGTAAAATGACGATGTTTTCTATCACTCTCCCCTATAAATAGGGTGATTATACATCCCAGTTCCCCAAGGGTTTCAGGTTGGTTTCCCTGAGTAGTAGCATCTGAGATGGATGATGGACATCAGAGTGAGGATGGGGATTAGGGAATACCCTGGGGATTTACTCCTGTGGAAGGTAAGGGAGGGAAGCGTGATTGGGCAGAGGGAAGAGGGGAGCCTCAATGCAGTGGTGGTTCCAGCCAATCCTAGGGGAGCTCTAAGGCTGAAGTGGCCCCACACAGTTGTCTGTGTGGTGGTGGGGAATCTCCCCCAACCCTCCACACATACCACACACTGGACTGGTCACGGGGATGAGAGCTGCCCTGAGAAAGGGGTGTGATGTTGAATGAGTTGACAATCCTTCCTTAGGACCATCTCTCTGCAGGGGGGTATGGATGGCATATCACAGTACCCATCAGGCGTGGCTGTTCTTGGTTTGTACCTGTTTTCCAAATGTAATTACTAATAGCGCCTCCTTTCATGCTCCAAATTATCCTAATTTGAACAACAAATTGAATTATTACCCTACTTTTAAACTATGTTCCCTGGCCATGATAGACCTCAGAAAAGAGGAGAGGGGAATGCAAAAGAGGAGGAAATAATGTAAGATCTAAAGGAAGAAAAGTTAGAAATCTATTCTCTTTTAAAGAGGGGCAAGTATAGGCAGGAAAAGAGGGGCAGCAAAAGGTCAAAGAGTAGTATGTCCTCACTTTCTCCCTCTCAGTGTGGAACATAGGGGAGCAGAAGGTACTAAAAGCATCAAAGAGATATGGGGTCTGGGGACACCTGAGAATATCAGAGGAATAGAGACACACTCCCCTACTTGTTTGTGGCATCAAATCTCTCAGCTTTAAGCCTCTAGGAGAAGCTCTATGTGTGGTACAGCATGTAGCAAGAGCAGTGTTGCTGGATAGGTGGGCTGAGACAGCTCTACTGAATTCCACAGCTTGGAGTGATGTATGCAGAAAAAAGGAAGGTCTACTGTCCTGGTATGAAGATACCAAGATACCAATAGACCTATGAAGATCCCCTGTGGGAGCAGGGGAACTGCAAAGGCTCCTACTCCAGCAGTGTGTGCCATCCCATCCAGGGAGCAGACCAGATAAGCCACTGCACCGGAAACCAAGAAGGATGCAGAGAGCACAGAGTGAATTCCCAGATCTCTTCTCCCCCATTCCACCAAAGCCAAAATTAAATATGTCTCACTCTCCAAACGCCATTGCTGTAGGGCAATGATTCTTCCCTATTCCTATTAGGTGGATATTCTTCAGTGTTTAATGGAGATGTGTTAGCACAATATTCCCAGACTCTATTTAGACCTTCACTTATACTTATTGTGTCTTTACCACTTTGAACTTAGGAAGGAGAAACCGGTTTGTGAAGCAGAGCTCCTTTCTCTTTCTATTGGCAGTGAGCTATTCCCTGGGTGTATTCCAGGCCAGACCAGTGTCTCTCTGTGTGTAGAATCCTTCTCAGATCAGAATTAGAAAGGTTACTTGCTTTGCCATAGATATTAGTCACATTCTTAAAAATCCACTTCATCAGTAGTAAAGGTGATATAATATTTCAGTGAATCTAAAACTCACATCCTTTGCACATTTTAACATTTCTGAAATTGGGGTTGCATCATACAACTAATAGTATCTGATGGTCACTGTTTACTAAGAGGTAGTTATAACAGTAATCATTGCCTACACCCTTGCTAATATCAAACATGTCAGTGTCGAAACTTGCTGAATGGGGATAAGAAACATAAGAGAAAATATTGAAGATTGTTTTTGAGTCTTAACAACCAAATAGTGACGAGGTACATCAGACATGTTTAGAGACATTCTCTAAGCAAGAGTCAAAATTAATTAATCTAGTTCCACACCATTGAAAAGGCAGCTTAAAAGTCATTTCCCATAGCTTCCAGATTTTTGTTGTTGTTATTGCTTCTATAGACTGTTTTGAGAATGCTGCATCACCAAGACTTCTGATGGCACATAGGGTGATATTGTGTGGGAAAAACTCAAAAATTGACCATCTGAGTCAAATAAATCCATCTCAGAATACAAAGAAGCTTTAGGAAACTTTTATCAATTTATGTGGTTCATATTTTCCTTTTATTTTTCATAAGACCAATGCTTGACAAGAATATATGAGCAATTAAATCTAAATTCCTTTTAATGAGTATAAAATAAAATTATATAAGAAAGTATATTGTAGAATATTGACCAGAAGTGTTATTTTTCTAAAATATATAAAATAATAGTATATTTTAAAATAATGATGTCTTTCTTTGGATTCAAACAAATATAGTATTTTGGTCATTTCATTTGCTCCTTGATTTCTCAATTGAGTCAAACCTTGAATGATAAAGAAGGGTACTATCCTTTCAATGAACCCAGTGCCATTTTTGAGAGAGGAAAACAAAAGGACAGAACTCTAAAAGACTAAGCTTTTACATAAAAGTGATTGCTTTAAATGAAAGAAAACTATTTAAAACTGATGTGAATCAGGTGTGATTAATTAGCAGGTTTAAACTGCCATACTACCCAATAGGTTGAGAGAGTTCACTTAAGAAACCTTAGACCAGTTAAATCAAGAAATTGAGAAGCTATGCTTAATTCATGAATTTTAGTTAATACTCAGTAAATAAACAGCCTAGTTACACTCACTGTTGGAGATGATGACAAAGCACCCTGGAGAGGTTGAGTAACCTGCCCAAGATCACACAGGTTAGTAGGAATAAACTAAGTTGAATCCAGGCCATCACTTTTCAAAGCCCTGTGTCTTTCCAGTGTGCTGTGCTATCTTTCTTTCTACACACTGCATTTTTATTTTTTGGAGTTTAATTTTGTCTGAACTTGGCAATCTTTACTTTGGGACTACTTGAAGTAGGAAGGACAGGGGAATGACTGATGAACTCAAAATGCTTGGAAGGAATTTGCTTTTTGATTCAATAATTTTAACTGTGGGGTATAAATGAGTGTGTACATCTGCAACTATAAAGAGAACTTAAAAAGGGATGCTTCTTCAATACACACTTGAAATGAATCCATGGTTAATAAGGCTCAGCTTTGAAACTAATGAATATTTAATTAAATGTTTGACTTCATCAAGGAGACTTAGTAAATTACTGTCAAAGTGTTATGCCTATTAACATCCTTTCCAGCTCATGGATGTACCTAGAGCTAAAGTGCAGACAAGATGATCAAGATTCAGAGGATGTTGAGCTGGCAAAGTCTTTAGAGATCACCTCATCTGGGGCTTTCCAACACGTGTTCTGTTCAACACAGTTCCAGATATTGTCTAAGAACAGGGGATCATGTTGTCAAATGAGCAGACAGGGCAATCACCTGGGGGACCCACATGGCCCATCATCCTAGCAAAAGCTTCGAGGAAAAAAAAAAAAAAAACGGATTAAATCCATTTAACCCAGGCTTTCCTGAAGCTGATTTTGCCATTTAAAACTGATCTCTTCGTGTTTTACCACATATCAACAGCTCAAGGAAAAGGGAGTTCTTGGAATACATTTTGGGAAATGCTGACTTAATATTGATAGCACAACATTTTTGGTAAGAATGAGGGAAAAAAGCCCAAAAGTTTTGGGTTACTCACCCTGCACCATCTAGGAAACTAATAAAATAATACAACTTCTGGGTCCAGTGACCCAGCGCTTCTGTTTTCCCCCTTTGCAAAGGTATCAGAACCTTATGTTTGATCAGGCTTCTCATGTATTACATCTGATTTAATGGTCTATAGTGAGCTCACAGGTTTTATATTATTGTTTCTTGTTTTAACATGTACCCAAGGGACTGGGTTCTTCTATAATTATGTAAAACCTCAGCTTCACTTTGTTTCAACATTTAATCAAATCTTTCTTAGTACCCCTCCCCTACTCATTCCCCAGAGCTGCTAATTGCTTTAGATACATCTCTACCCTGAATATTCTTAATTGTGAAAGGGTCTGAATGGATACAGGGTTTAAATTTGATTTACAAAAATCTCTTAAGTGGTCTTCATTGCCTTTAGTAGAAAGTGTCCTTTCTTTTCTGTTTGAAGAGGTGTTAATTAAATACTTTGAGTTAATTTAAAATTAACAGTGGATATAATCTGATGCCTTTCTATTGAATCAGTAAGTTCTAAATGATAACTCTCAGGTCAAGAAGGTCCCTGTTTTAGGTGTGGTTAATCTAAGTGAATAGGCCATTTCTGAGAATGAATCATCTCCTATCCTATAATTATGTGGAAAGAAAATATCAAAACAGAATCTATTCACTTTGAAATGGAAAGAGAACTGGCTGTGTAGATTCATGAAATCTTTGAAAAATTCTAGAGGAGCCGTTGACTTTCATGGAGCTTGTCATTTTATAGTGCTAGACCCACAGAACTGTCGGAGAAGGAAAGATAATATTGTCCCATTTCCTCATCAGGAATGCAAAAATATTGAGTCCTATAAAAGGAAGTGATGACCCAGGGTCACCTAGTAAATTAGTACCAGATTTTGAAATTTGAACAGTTGCCCTTACATCATATACCACAGAAAAATTTAAAAGTGCCACATCTGATAATTCAAACCATTTTTCTTGTGTTTGTCCTATGGATGGAGGCAACAATCATTGCTCCACTATGAATTTTAAAGAGTAGCATATTGAACACTTCTCTTTTTCTGTTTTCCTGGTAGATTTGGTTTTCTATTGCTGTATGACAAATTACCATAAACCTAAGAACTTAGAACAGCAGACATATATTATCTTACAGATTCTGGGGTTCCAGAGTCCCGGTGCAGCTCTTCTTGGTCCTCTGCTCTGGTCTCACAAAGCTGCAATCAGCTTGTCAGCCCAGATGTATATTCCTTTCTGGAGCTTGGGGGGGCCCATTCCAAACTCACATAATAGTTGGCAGAATTCAATTTCTTGCCATGGTAGGACTGAGGTCCCTGTTTTCTTGCCCGGCCATCACTCTCATTCCTAAAAGCCATTCACAGCTCCTTGTCATATGGCCTTCTCAGGACATGGCAGTGTCTTCTCAGGACATGAAAATGAGAACTTTTCCCCTTACTCTGTGGAGGGCTTATTTGATTAGGTCAGATCCACCCAGGATACTCTCGCTTTAGATTAACTAAAAATCAACTGAACAGGGATCTTAGTTATATCTGAGAAAACCCCTTCACCTTTGCCACATGATGTAACCTAATCAGGGAGTGCTACCTGTTATTTTCACAGGTCCTAACACATTCGATAGGACAGGATTACACAGGGTACATTAACTAGGCAGGTGGGAATCTTGGGGCTGAGAATTCTACCTATCCACCATACAAGCTAGCTTCCCCTACTTCCAGAGGCAGATTTATGATGTTTATGTTGCTTAAATTTCAGGTATTTTTACTTACATGGGCCGCTATGAGTGCTGGGAATGGGTGAAAGTTAGACAGTGTTCTAGGCAGATAGAAGAAGCTAAGTTTTGACAAGAAAGCATTTCCATATAACCATTTTTATGTTGGCACTTATGACTCAAGAAGAAAAAAACCTAAATCTCTAGATATTTTATCTTAATTTACTTTCTCATTCTAAATAAATATGCCCTTTCTTACCTAAATGTGTGTGTGTGTGTGTGTGTGTGTGTGTTTTCCTGAAGGAGGGTTCTTCAATTTTTGTAAACTTCAGGATTCAAAATACCTGGTGCTGCCACTGTCTCCTGCCATTCACCTTGATCTTATTATTAACAATACAAATACTAGAACCTGTTGCCCATCTTAGAACTCATCAGAGTTTTTCAGGTTTACATAACACAGAGTAAGTACTCAAAAATGCCTACCCCCCAAGAAAAGCAAGAAAGAAAGCAAAGAGATAAAAAGAGAAAGAAGAGAAAACTGCAATTTGGGAATCAGAAATTATCCTTTCCATTTTGTGGCTGCAAAACCTGAGTGTAAACAAAATATACGTATCATGTCTAGGATCACACAACTTGATGATGACAAAAGGAAACTAAATCCAAGTCTCCATGCAGAGAGTCTAGTCTATCTATTGCTGAATTCATTAGTGACTCCTCACCAAATACATATACCATGAGGTATTAATTCCTAACTTCTTGCAGCAGGTATATCAGTGTTATGAGCAAATCTGTATTTTAGGTACACAGAGTAACTTGGTTCACAAATCCCATATTTTAATTCCAGACTGAGGGGATTCTTGTTTGGGCAAAGGACCAGAGCTTATGGCCAGCCAATAATTGCCTTATAAAACATTCTCCTGAAAAGTAACAGATCCAATTTAATAAAGAGAGTAGAACATTTAGATGGTGGCATGTAAACTCAGTGGTAAGGTTCAGAGTCAAAATGATTTGGGTCTGAGTCTACCACTACCTTGGGCAAAACAAGTAAATGTCTTTTCTGTAAAGTGGAGATAATACTAACCCCTACCTCCTGAGATTGTTGTGTAGATTAAATGACACAATACATGTGAAGTTCTCTGTACAGTACAGTACAGAATAGCTTTCCATAAATGTTCACTGCAGATTGTCCCAGGCACTCCTGCATAGATGATCCATTCCTAGGCAACCTCATGTAGGTCCTCCCTAGATTTTTTAGCACTCTACCTCATCCTAGCACCTAAAATTGACAAGAATTTGCATTGCAGTCTTTTATTTGTAAATAATTTTATTGGAATTATTTGCATATATGTCACAAACAGACAGTTTGATACATTTTTACAACTAGACACATACCTGTAACTAGCATCCCAGACATCTCTTATGTTCCCATCCAGTCATTATCCCCACTCTTCACCAGGAAGTAATTTCTATACTGATTACTAACAAAATAAATTGGGTTTTCTTGTTTTGAATTCAATATAAAATGGATTTTTACAGTATGTGCTCCATTTTGTCTAAATTTCTCCTCGATATTGTTTGCAAGATTTATCTATATTTGCTAGCATAATTGTAGATCACCCAGTCTCATTGTTTTTTAGTATTCCATTGTGTGACTGTACCGCAACTAATTTATCCATTTTACTGATGATGGACATTTACATAGTTTCCAGTTTGGGGCTGTCATGAACAGGGTTGCAATAAACACTGTAGTACATGGATTTTGACAAACACATATATGCATTCCCCTGTTGAGTATATACCTAAAATTAGATTGCTGAGTCTATATGTGGATTGAGGATTAATAGATATTGTCAAATGATTCTCAAAATTTCTATACCAAACTGAACTCCCACCATCAGTGTAGGAGAGTTCTGGGTTCATCCATTTGCTAACACTTGTTATTTTCTATCTTGTTCATCTTAGCCATTCTGGTGAGTATGCAGTGGTATAGCATTATGGCTTTAATTCACATTCCCTGATGACTAATGAAGTTGAATATTTTTTCTTATGTTTCAATAGTCATTTGGATATCCTTTTTTTGTGAAATTCCCAAGTCCTTTGCCTATTTTTCCATTTGGTTGTCTACCATTTTTCTATGATTTATGGAAGTTTTATATATATACATATTTTATTTCCCCAACGCTTTATTTTTGATGTCACAAATTGCATCTTTTATTTTTATTTTTTTTTTATTACAGCATATTACGGGGGTACAAATGTTTAGGTTACATATGTTGCCTTTGTCTCACCTGCGTCAGAGCTTCAAGTGTGCACTGCACCCATTAGGTGTGACTATACCCATAAATTTTGAATATAAGTTTTTTGTCAGATATATTTATTGCAAATATCTTCTTTTACTCTAGTATTTTCCTTTTTAACTCTTCTGATAACTAAATGTTCTTAATTATAATATATTTTGAATTTATTACATTTTTATGGGTTCTGCTAGCGCTATTAAAAGCAACCCCTTTCCCCCCCTCCCCTCACCAAATAATAAGAATGCAGCAAAGTTCAAGTAGTATAGTTACCCAGTGTAACTTCAATGTTTCCATTTCAGGCCTCTGTTCCCCTTTGGTCTACGCAAGTCCCAAGCTAATCTATCTTCTTTTAGGTCTCCCAAGGCCTCTCTTATTTTTCCATTTCTTCCAAAATTAGTTTTAACCATATACAACATGTATCAGAAAATTATCAGCATTAGCAGGGCAAAATAGCATCTCTCAGTAATTTAGGGAGAGAGTATGGAAGATACTAAGGGAGATTACAGAACTGTTATATTTGGAAAGAGGTGGGAGATTGCAAATCAAACCTGTATAAATGTAACTGGGTGACAAAATACAGTTAGATAGAAAGAATAAGATCTAGTGTTCGTTAGCAAAATAGGGCAACATAGTTAACCATAATTTATTGTATATTTCAAAATAACTAAAAAAGTAGAATTGGAATGTTCGCAACACAAAGAAATGACACATGTTTGAGGTGATAGATATCCCAATTACCCTGATTTGATCATTATACATTGTATGCTTATATCAAAATATTATATGTACCCCATAAATAAGTACATATCTATAATAACTAAAAATTAAAAATTAAATTTTAAAAAGTAATTGGAGTTAAGTAGCATATTTTGAAACCTGATCTGTCCACATGTAAGGCATTGGCATTGTAACCCAGTCATTCATTTATCAACATACTATTATTTTATATTATTCTGATAGTTTTGCCTATATTTATTCAACTCCACATTGGATTTATGTTTCTCCAAAGCAAGGATTGGCACTTAATATGAGTCTTGAAAATCCTTTCCCATGGCTCAATTTTGAGGATCTCTCAAAGATCCTTTTGAGATCCTCAAAATTGAGTGGGTAAGATGAATCTCTACAAACCTGATAAGAACATGTTGTGATATTGTAAAAGACAGTGTTTTCCATTCAGTGTTCTCAGAGCACAGAGACACTGAGCATTGCGATAAGAATATCTTGAAAATAAGAGTTGCCTAGAGCTAGCCTTGAAGAATGACTTGTCCAGGTAAAAAAGAAAGGGAATGGTACTTTATTTTATTTTATTTTTTTTTGTAATCACCAAGAATCACCTAGAAGGCAGCTTGAATCATCTTTATACTTCTATACCACCATCCACTTCAGGCAATGGGAATGTGTAAGGTTGGGTTGCAGTCTCACCTTGTGCATGGAAAGACCTACAGTTTTAGATAAAAGGGGAGAAAAATGTCTACCTATCTTGTCTGTCTTTGCTATATATTGACCATGGGTATCTCAGAGAATACTTGTGGGAAAATAATGCACAGAATAAACTTAGCAGCACATCAGATGAGCCCTTAAGGCAAAGTAATATCTGAGGTGAGAAGTTAGACTCCTAGACCATGTATCAAACTATTCATAGGGCCTACTTTGGTCTAAGGTGCTATCCCAGGCAAATGAATAATTATATATAAAATCTGCCTCAAAAGCTAAAACTTTTCACATGGATTTCTTCCTCAAGTGTTCCAGTTTTCTTCTGTTGAATACACACACACACACACATATATATATTACATATATATATATGGAAATTCTACATGTGTACCAGCAGTTAAGTAAACACATGGGACACAAATCTGGTCTCTTTAGAATATTCAAACATGTCCTTGTTAATACCTTACAGCAGTGCTGTACAGTTGAAACATAATGCAAGCCGCATTTAACATTTTAAACGTTTTAGTAGCTACACTTAAAAAAGTAAAAATTAAAAATTAATTATTTTTCTTTTCTTTTTTTTGACACAGAGTCTCTGTTGCTCAGGCTAGAGGGCAGATGTATAATGATAGCTCTCTGTAACCTCGAACTCCCGGGCTCAAGCAATCCTCCTGCCTTAGCCACCCTAGTAGCTAGGACTACAAGTACATGCCACCACAGTGGGCTAATTTGTTTATTTTTATTTTTTAGAGATGGGGTTCCACTACATTGCCCACACTGGTCTCGAATTCTTGGCCTCAAACAATCCTCCTTCCTTGCTCTCCCAAAGTGCTGGGATTATAGGCAGTTTTAATAATATATTTTATTTAGTCTAATATATCAAAAATATCATTTCAATATGAACATTATTAATGAGAATATTTTACACTTTTTTTTTTCACGTGGACTAAGTCTTCTATATCAAGTATGTAATTTACACTTAAGGCACATCTCATTTTTAACTAGCCACATTTCAAGGTTCAATAGCCACATGTGGTTAGTACTGACCCTATTAAACAGTGAGAATAATTTGAAAAGAAACTATTAAAAGTTGAGTTTAAAGCTATGTAGGTCATTTCAGGAATACCTTGCATAGTGTGTTCTTTATATTAGATAATTTTACATTTACAGAAAAGTTGCAAAGATGGTACAGAGTATACCCAGCACTCGGTTTTCCCTATTGTTAAAAACATATATTAGTAAGGCACATTTGTCACAATTAACAGGCCAATATTAATACATTATCATCAAATTAAACTTCATACTTTATTCTGATTTTATTAGTTTTTCTTCATACTCTCTTCCTGTTCCAGGGTTCCATTCAAGACGCCACATTTCATTTAGTTGCCATGTCTTCTTGGGCTCATCTGGGCTGTAATAGTTGCTCAGATTCTCCTTAATGACCTTGAGAGTTTTGAAGGCTACTAGTCAAGTATTTTATAGAATGTTCCTCGATTTAAGTTTGTCTGATGTTTTTACTTATGGTTAGGTTGGGGTTTTGGGTTTGGGGAAGGAAGACCCCCACAAGTAAAGTACCATTCTCAACACATATCAAGAGCATATGCTATAAACATGACTTATCATCGATGATGTTAACCTCAATCAACTAAGATAGCATTTGCAGGATTCTCCACTGTAAAGTTATTTTCCTCCCTTTCCATGCTGTATTCTTCATAAGCAAGCCATTAGGCACAGCTCATAATTAAGGGGTAGAGGAGCAAGTATTTATATAAACTATTAATATTTTAAATTCTTCTGTATGAGAGAATCATCCCTTCTCCCTCATTTATTTCTTTTATTCCATAATTTATTTTTATTATTTCAATTATTTTCTATTATACTTTAGGGTACAGACCAATTCTGCATATTTCATTTTGTTGCTCAAATTGTTCTAGTTTTGGCTATTGGGAGCTCTTTCAGCTGGCTTCTGTGTTTTGGATATATCCACACCATTTTGTTTTCTGAGTACTTCTTTAGTTTCTGGTACTACAAGATGACCCAGGTTTATCTTATAAATTCCATACCCTATCTCTAATATCAGCTATTTTTTCAAGGAGCTTTGGTACCTTTTATTGATGTTAGAAACCAAGATATGGGTGTTGGGTTATATTATCTTCTGATGAAAGAGTTCTGTCCACTTCTATAAATGTATAGATTACTGTGCAATTTGATGAGTTCAATATTTCAGGTCAAGCTTTTGACTTGACACCCTCATGACCTGCACCTTTCAACTCTCATTTCTCACTCCTACAGCAGCTGTATTCAAACTGAACCCCTCTTCGCTCAAATGAAGATTGCCAGGGTTTCCATGCATTAATGCCTAATTGAGAACTTTCTCTGAAGCAATGAGAATTGAAAATGAAGAGCTTTCCAGGGAAATTTTCTATCAAAGAATCATCTCATAGATTTATCTATCCTTGTGGATTGGCTCTTTGCTAGAATGTCTCCCTTGAACTTGAAAAGAAAAGCTGGATACGGAGACTTACACAAGCATACAGCACCAACAACTAGACCCACAGTTTATTCAGAATAGTGTTACTTTCCAGGCACTGAGTAATTAATTTGCACCATATTCTCATTTAATCCTTAAAAAAGCCTCATGCACAGGTGCTACTACTATTATTTCTGCTTAACAGTTGAGGAAACTGAACCCGAAAGATTAGCTTATGCATGGCCACATAGCCGAAGACTGACTGGGGTAGAGATGAGTGTTAATCTCTCTGACTTTGATTAACTTCACTTAATCTGATCTCACTTAACCACTGCACAATATAGGCTGCAATAGATCTTAACTTCTTGGACTATGCTGCTTCACAGCCTTTTAAGGGGATTCTAACTATTTGTGGTTAGTATAGAAGGCTTTACATGTAATTTTAAGAAGCGGCAATATTTGTTTTCAGAACACTTAAATTTTGTCTCAACATGTGTAATTGCCATAAACATAGCTGTAAAGTTTAACCAAAACTCATCTGTATAAAGCCTCATTAGAAAAGAAGGCAATTCCATGAAAACATCTCTTGGAAATCATATTATTGAATAAGAAAATATATATTTGCTTTTAAAATTTGATTTTATATTTGGATATTGATATAAATATGCAGATTTGGTTAGTAATAGAACTGTACCAACAGATTCCTGCTAACAAAAATTTCCTGTGACTTTTTTTTTTTAATTTTAATTTAGAAAGCAACATTGCAGAATGGAAAGCACATAGGTTTGGGAATCAGAGGGAATTCGATACAAATCCAGTCTCTGCCAATTATTAACTAAATGACTTAAGAAAGTTTCTTAGGTGCTCTGTGCCCTAGTTACCTCATTAATAAAATGAGAATAATAGAGGATTATTGAGAAGGCTAAATGAAATAGCACACACTAAGTATCTGAACCACAGTTAATTCCACTGCTCCACAATGATACATCCAACTATACCATAATGATAAATTGTGATGTACAAGATGATAATGCACACAGTGCAGGTTGCTGAGTTAAATGTGTTTTGGATGCACAGTGTCATGAAATCCTCACTGAAATCCTTTGAAGTGTGTATTGCTGTTATTATATATTACTGTTAATATATCATGATTGCTATTATCTTGCTTCATTACAAATAAGGAAAAAAAAACTTAGAAATGTAAAGAAGTTTGTCAAAGAGCCAGTATGGGAGAAGTCAGTATTTGAATCTAGTATTGTCTGAGGCCAAAGCATATATTTAATCCATATGCTCCATTAATTTCCACTATGATCCCCATGAACAACAGGGCAGGGTCTTCATATGGTATCCCTACTGTTGTGCTTAATGCATGATGATGCACAAGTAGGCTCAATAAACAACTAAGGGACTAGTGGATGAGAACTTTCTCTGTAGGACTAACTGGGATTTAGCCAAATTAGAGAGAAATTTCTTAATATTTAGGCCCAGCTTTATTCCCTTTTCTTCCTTGCTGACAAAAATAATTCTGTAATAGAACTAAAACACTCATTGCTCATTCTTTTGTGTGAAAACTACACAAGCAGCCTCCAGGCCCATTCAACTTATAATAAAAAGGGTAAATGACAAGTCTATTATTAAAGTTTTGATTAGTACTATTAGCCAAGGTCCAAAGAGGGTTTTTGTTCAATAGTTTTGAAAAACTAAAAAGGCACATTTAATGTAGGTTTCTATGCATTTGCCACAAAATGAATGATTGACACTTCAGATTGTCAAAATGTCGAATTCCTTTAAAAGCTTCCAGACAGGACGGAGTAGAGTAACTGCTTTTCATGTTTGCAGACAGATTGCTAATTTTAGAGTTTAACCTTTCCTTTGCTGAATAAAAGTCTGGCATTCTTATTCTCTACCCTCTCTACGCATAGTGCTTCCCTAAGAAACGACCTAATTAGGATTGGACTAGAGATGCTGTTCTTGAACGAACCTGGAGCACTGTGCCCAGATGTCTCAGTGTGCCCTATCAAATTAATTGCCCTTAAGCAAGAAAAAGAATCACCATTCTCATTTTCAATCTAAACAGCTTTGAGGATGATCTGGGAATTCAACTCATATTTCAAATAAAGAGGATAGATGTAATCCATGAGTGGTTCAACATGCCTCAGCCATGTGAAATTACAGCCTGTTTAGCTTCCATTAAGAACCACCATAGTAGAGCCAGGCATTGTATAACATCTGGCCCACATGGTAATTTGGGGAAAATCCTGGAATTTGTCACTTGACTACAAATCCTCATCACTACTAGGCTCTGGAGTGAGATTTGCACTCAGGTGGAGGAAGACATGAGTATCTGAAAGAGAAATGGGCTTTGAAATCAGACAGGCTTTGACTGAGTCACTGCTCTGTCACTTGCAAGCTGGAATGCCAGTGAGGGCCAATTTGTTCTAATGGCTATAGAATAAGTCCCTAACCCCACCAGCGCTTTTTTCAAATGTAGGCTAATTGGTTTCACTGGAAATCCTGCAGAAATAATTTGGAACATTTGTTGCAATTCCCTTAGCACATGAAAACACGTGCCAGTGTGAGTTCCCAGTCTTTCTCCTTCATTGCTGCCGGTCACATTGCTAAAATGCAAATCGTGTTGCTGCCACACTACAGTAGTCCCCGCTCATCTGCGGTTCCACTTTCCAAGGTTTCAGTTACCCAAAGTCAACCACGGTGTGAAAATATTAAATGGAAAATTTCAAAAATAAACAATTCATAAGTTTTAAATTGTGCACCTGAGTAGGATGATGATATCTCTCATCCTTCTACTTGGATGTGAGTCATCCCTTCCCTCACTGAACCCAGGCTGTACATGCTACCGACTTAGTAGCCCTCTCCATGATCAGAGATACCTGTGTTCAAGCAACTCTTAATTTTACTTCATAATGGACTCAAAGCATAAGAGTAATGATGCTGGCAATTCAAATATGCCAAAGAAAAGCCAGAAAGTGCTTCCTTTAAGTGAAATGGTAAAACTTCTTGACTTAATAAGGAAATGGAAAAAAAAATTTGGAGGCTGTTATATTGTTATAGTTGTTTTATTTTATAATTAGTTATTATTGTTAATCTCTTACTGTGTCTAATTTATAAATTAAACTTTATCATAGATATGTAGGTTTAGGGGGGAAAACATAGTTTTTTTTTTGTTTGCTTGGTTGTTTTTTTGGTACTATCCATAGTTTCTGGCATCCACTAGGGGTCTTGGAATATATATCCATATATCCCTTGTGGATAAAGGTAAACTACTGCAATAACCTTCCAGGGCTCTCCACTGCCTGAAGAACATATTCCAAGGCTTTGAGCAGGTTAGAGAAAAAAGCCTTGTGCAACACCCTTGCTCTGGTTCCTACCATTGCTAATTTCAATCTCTATTTTTCAGTTCTTTTAAACGTCTGTGCTTTTTTTTTTTTCATATAATTTGAAAATCCTTCACACACACGCGTGCACGTGCACACACACACCATGAAACTATCAACAGTAAAGATAATGACTATATTCATCACCCCCCAACTCTCTCTTCCCTGTTTAATCCCTTTCTCCTACCCACCCCCAACCCAAGTCCTCAAGTAACTACTGAATTGTTTTCTGTCACTACAGATTAGTTTGTATTTTCTATAATTTTGCAAAGGGCTCTGTGAAAAAATTTCAATGACCCTTATGTTTTTCTTTTAATAACGTTCTCCCTTAACTAACTACTTAAACTTTTAGAGTTGTTTCTCAGAAATGGAAACATTTTAAAAGACAAAGGAGTTGATATTCTGAAGGCCCCTGAGCTAGATTCCTGATGCCAAGAAACATCTTCCCCCAAGTCCTGCCCCATGCACATGACCTATCTCAATGTACTTGGCCCCTCCTTTTAAAGCCCATGATCTCTGCTAGTCAGGGAGGTGGATTTGAGACTATTTCTCCCATTCTCTTGACAGCTTTCTTTCACATTAAAATTCCTTTTTTCCTTGGCAATCCTCTTTGTCTCAATAATTGAATCTTTGTGCAGTGAGCGACTAGATCTCAGTTAGATGGAGTATTCTATAAATGTCAATTAGGTCAAGATAGTTTTTAGTGTGGTTCAAGTTATCTATAATCTTACTGACTTTATGTTTACTTGTTCTATTTGTTATGAGAGAGGTATTGAAATCTCAAGTTATGACTGCAGATTTATTGATTTCTACTTGCTGATTTTTTTTTGCACCTGTGCTATAAGAGCTTCTCTGATAGTTTTTGCTTCATATATTTTGAAGCTCTGTTGTTACGTACATAATGGTTTAAGATTGTTCCTTGAACTTCATGAGTTGACCCCTTTTATAATTATGAAATGATAATGATCCTCTTTATTCCTGGTAATATTCTTTGTCTGAAATCCACTCTGATATTACTATAAGCACTTCAACTTTCTTTAGCTTAGCATTAGCATAATTTTTTCCCACATTTTTTACTTTAAACCTATTAATATTTGTATCTTTATACTTAACATGTGACTTATAGTTAGTGTATAAATTTTTTCCATCTCAGAACCTCTGACTTTAAATTGGGGTGTTTAGACTATTTATATTTAAAGTTATTGTTCATATAGTAAGCTTTAAATCTACTTTCATGAGTTTTTTTACACAATTGTTCCATATATACTTTATAGCATTTTTCTTATTATTCTCTTTTCCTTTGAATTAATTATTTTAAAATTGCTTTTTATCTCCTTTTTCAACTATACATCTTTGTTATTCTAGTAGTTGCTTACACTTTATAATATACATCTTTAACTTATGATAGTCTACCTTCAAGTGCTATGATAATACTTCCTGTATAATATAAGAACCTTACAATAATATACTTCCATTTCTCCCCTCTTGGACTTTTGCTATTATTGTCATACCTCTTACTTCTGCATATGTTGTTATAAAGCCCATAATACTTAATATTGTTAATAACTTTTCTTTAAACAATCAATTATTTTTAAATATATTTAAATAAAAGACTCTATTTTAATATTTGCCCATGTATTTGCCATTTCTGGTGTTCTGCATTACTTTTGTGGATGTATGTATTCACAATTTTTTATCTTTAAGTACAAATACTCTACTCATACATTAAATATAAGAAATTTGTCTTTCCATATTATGACTGAAGTTTTTTAATGGATTTATTAAAATATAATTCATTTATGATATAATTTGCTCATTTAAAGTATATCTTTCAGATATTTAGTATATTCAGAGAGTTATCCAACCACCACCACAATCTAATTTTTTAATCATCAAAAAAAAAGAAACCTTGTGCCCATTATCAGTCATTCCTAATTCCCCCTCAGTTATCCTTTAATCTACTCTTAGGCAAATACTAATCTATTTTCTGTCTCCGTAGATTCATCTATTTCTGGACATTTTAAATAAATGAAATCATGACCATTATTGGTCTTTTATTGTCTTTTGTGACTGGATTCTTCCACTTAGCACAATGTTTTCAAGATTCCTCCATATTGTAGTATACATCAATACTTTTTTTTTTCCTTTTTTATTGTTGGATAACATTCCATTGTACGAATATATTATATTTTGTTTATCTGTTTATCAGCTGATGGAAATTTGGTTTGTTATCACTTTTTGTCTCTTGTGAGTACTGCTGTATTGAACATTTGTGTACAGGTTTTGGTGTAAAGAGGTTTTCTATTCCTTTGGGTATATAATTATGAATAAAATTGCTGAGTCATATCATAATTCTATGTTTATCATTTTGAGGAATTGCCAAAGTGTTTTCCAAAGTGGCTGCATCATTCTACATCCGTACTAGCAATGTGTGATGATTCCAATTTGTACATATACTTGCCAACACTTTTTTATCGTAGCCATTCTAGTGGGTGTGAACTAAAATTGCATTGTTCTTTTGATTTGTATTTCCCTAATGGGTAATGATTGTGCTTTTTTCACATGTTTATTGAACATTTGTGTGCTCTTGGAGAAATATCAGATTCTTTGCCCTATTTTAAAATTGGATTATTCATATTTTTTATTGTTGAATTGTAATAGTCATTTATACATTCTGAATGCAAGTCCTTATGACATATATGATTTATAAATATTTTCCCTTATTCAGTGAGTTTTATTTTAACTTTATTGATGATATCATTTACAGCACAAGTTTTTTAATTTTGTGATGTTCCATTCATCTATTTTTTTCTTTTGCTACTTAATATTTTTGATGTCATATCTAAGAAAACTTTTCTTAGCAAATGCTTTATACCAGCCCACTGTCCTAAGCCCTAGGGTACATGTACAATAATAATAATAATAATAATAATAAAAGATATAGGTCCTGCTTTCATGTAGATTAAGTTTAGTGCGAGAGCCAGGCATTTATTCAAACTAACACACGAATATGTAATTGCAAACTATTTAGTGCTGTGAAGGACAAAACAGAGAGCTATGAGGAAGTATAACAGGAACTAGATCTAGTCGGTATGTGTGTGTGTCTTTAAGTGTGTGTGTGTGTGTGTGTGTGCGCGCATATGTACTTCAGGAGGGAGTTGTCAATAAAGTATTTCCTGATAAAGCAATGTTTGAATTGAGATCTGTAAGACCAAAAGAGGAAAGGGCAATGGAGAAAGTTTTCTAGGCAAAACAGACCAGAGCAGGCATGTCACCTAGAGCAACTGAAATGAACAATGGAGTTTTAGAGTGAGCGGGAGTGAGAAGAGGATCAGATGAGGCTACGGAAGTAAGCAGGAGTAACAGCAGGCAGAATCTTATAGACCATGTGACAGATTTTCATATTTTCTCTAAAAGCTATAGGAAATGAATGGTGAGTTAATCACTTTGGCTGCAGTCTGGGAAATAGATTGTGGGAAACATAAATGACAGTGATTTGACCAGTTAGGAGGCAATTGCAGCCATTCAGGCAATGGCGATGATGGTGGAGTGGAGTATGGTAATAGCAGTGGAGCTGAAGCAAAGAAGGGAAACTAGAGAGACATCTGCTTAGAAAAATGAACAAAATTTGGTCTTGAATAGGATATGGGGCCTTAGCACTGTGATTCATTGCTACATTTATCCTAGAAAGAAGAAGGTATTATCTGACCCTTGAATCTTTTTTTTTTTTTTTATGACTAGTCAAGTGAAGCACTGGGAGTGGAGAAGGAACAAAGGAATCTGTAACTTGTTGTGATCAATTAGTTGTAAACACCATTGTGCTGGGACCAGCCGACCTTTGATACAGGTTTTCAAGTGCTGATATTGCATCTACTTCTCTGGTAAATTCTATGCATTTATCTTTTATATATATATATATATATATATATATATATTTATTTTTTCTGGCAGCCATTAGTATAACCTGTCCAATCAAGTTCAATCTTCCAGAACTTTAACAGGTACTAAGCCATGTGGCCAACATTCTTACAAGCAATATCCTAGAATGTGGAAGAGCAAAGAGAATTTTCCCTCTCTGGCCATTGAAAACCAATCTCTAGTAGAGATCAGCAAGGCCTGTAAATGACATGTAATCGTAACAATGGAAATATTCTCTATGTTCACGATACTTCCTCATCCAGCATTTCTCTAATAAGACCACCCATTCACCTCACCCTCTGTAGAACACAATAATAAATAAGAAATGTAATGTCTTTTTCAATCATAAAAATTGATGGATTTCTATCTAGATGTGGAAGCTTTAGGGAACATGTTATACCCTCTCCTCTTGTAAGTCCTTATATTACAGCTCCAAAGTTTGCAGTGCATGTCCCTCCCTGTAATTATTTCTATATATAATTACATTTACATAATATTTACACTATTTTATCTACATTGTATCAAAGGTGATTATTAATTTTTCAGAAACTTTCTAGATGTCCCCAAATAGGACACACTGAAGCTATATTTACTTTTATATGAAATGATGAAGAAAAGTATATACATGCATATTAGTCAGTTACAGTTAGGTCAGTCTATAGAAATTTGAGGATTGATATTCAAATAAGTATAAGTAGAATGAAAAAGAAGAGAAAAGGCATATTCATGTCAGAGTGACAAATCATTATTTCCATGTAGCATCAAGAAAGATATATATTATATGCCAAGTATAATCAAAACCAAAACACTCCATAATGACAATAAAAATAAAATGCAAGCATTTTCTCCTGGAGTTGTACATATTCCACCACAGGTAAGTGTGAAACACAGTGGACTTTAATGCATTAAGGTTTGGAGTCAATGATATCTGGGTTCAAAACCTAGAGATAAAACTTCCAAGTAATGATTTTGAACAAGTTATTTAGTTTCTCTCAATTGAATTTTCCCATCAGTAAAGATGGGATAATAATATACACTTCAGAGCATTGCTATCAGTGTAAATAGGATAACAAATAGAAATTAAAGAGTTCTTAGTATAAGGTAGATGATCAGCAAATTTTATTTTTATTCCTTTCTATCAATTCTTTTCGTTGCAGAATTTTATGTACCTTTATAGTTTTTTTTCCCCTATTGGTAGCAAGTCAAGTAATTAAAATTATTTTACATGTAGAGCTAATTTCCAAGGAATTTTTTTAATGCAGCAGATTTCAAACATTAGCAAATAGCAGAATCACCTGAAATGTTATTAAAACATAAATTGCCGGGCCCTACCATCAGTTTTTCATTCAGTAGGTCTGGCGTAGGCTTAAATATTTGTAGTTCTAAAAAGTGATGCTAATATTGCTGGTTGAGGACCACAATGCTGCTGTAATACATGTGCAATCACCCAAACAAATTGGCAAAAATGGGTGAGAAGGCCACATTTCCCAAAGTTATACTTGCTGTCTTAAACTTTAAATGTCATCTACAGAAGAGTCAGCACAATCCTGTAGATGGGAATTAGCAGACTCAGACTTGTCCTTTTTGCACTGTGTGACATTGGGCATGCCACTTCATTATTCCTTACATCAGTTTCTCCATCCTAAAACTTAAGGAACTGAAATAGGTCATTGTATTAAAAAGTATGTTCTCCAAGAACCAGGGGGTTTTCAGAGAAAACATGGTGCTGGTGGGAGAGTTGAACAGACAAGAATCTGAGCTTCCCCCAACCCTAAACAGATAAGCTCTCCTTACGTAACTTTTATATATAGTATAGTTCTACATAGGAAATCAAACCACATCAAACCAAAAAATCCAGTCTGAAAAAATCCTTAGGCCAGATGATATCCGTGGTCACTTTTACCACGGCTTTCTTAGATACTGAACTCCTGTAAGGAACATTCTGTCCTGCTAGCTTTCTGTGATTATAGTGATAATCAATAGAATAAAGACCTAAGGCATTGCAAATCTTCAAACTTTGAGCTATCTTCAATGCACTTTTACCATTGATATTTCTTTCTATTCTGATTATTTGAAAACCAGATAAGCCACTCTTATCACCTGTAATAACTCTCTCTCTCTCTCTCTGTCTCTCTCCCCTCTCAGAGAGAGATATCACTCTGATTAATAATCTAAGCAATTTCATGATACAGCTAACATTTTTGAATATTTGCTCTGTGTTACCCAATATACTAAGAGCTTGAAACATATTTCCTAGATTAATCCTTGGAAAAAAACTCTTTTAGGTAATGTCATTATTCCCAACGTGGAAATGCAGAAACTGTTGCAAAGAGAATTAACTAGCTTGTTCATAAGCCACAGCTAATAAAAAGTGAGGGGAAGACTTGGACCTAAGTCTACTTGTCTGTAAGTTTATGCTCTATGTATCCCATAAAGATTCAAATGATCAAGTAGTTATCAAGTGAGACAATCAAACCATATTTAAATAGATCCCTTTGTCTGATAAAAATTTAAAAGGAAACAGCAAAACTGTTAAATCTTTATGTAAGAGAAGCTAGTCTTCCTCTAGAGAGGCCTTTCAACCAGAGTAGGAAGGAGGAAGGTTTAAGAGGCTTGCTCAGCTTCATGGAGGTAATAGCAGCATTATAAAACACTATGACTTTATTTCATTATTTATTTGATTTTTCAAGTGATGTGAGCTTGGCTTAAAGCCTTTAGCTAAGTTAATGAAATTAAAATAAGCAAAAGCATATGTTAAGAAAACTGCTATGGTCAAAAGCAGTAAGAACTGTGCATGTATGTGTGGGGGTTATGATGTGAAGTAGGGAAGGTATCATGAAACACAGAAATCCCACTGTAATGCCACCTCCTCCATCAGGAAGACTAATGACCTCTTAATCATAGGTATTAACTCCAAAGGTGCTTCATGTTGAATCCTTTGAGCTGCTCATCTTTATTCTGCTGCTTTGTTCATTATGTATTCTCAGCAAGTGTTTGAGAAGTTTGAGAAGATAGTTTGAACAAAAAATTTATTTAAATAAAAAGTATGAGTTATTCTTCGCTCTTTTGGGAAGGAAGGAAGGAAGGAAGGAAGGAAGGAAGGAAGGAAGGAAGGAAGGAAGGAGAGAGGGAGAGAGAGAGAGAGAGGGAGAGAAGGAGGGAGGGAGGGAGGGAGGGACGGAAGGAAGGAAGGAAGGAAGGAAGGAAGGAAGGAAGGAAGGAAGGAAGGAAGGAAGGAAGGAAAGGGAATCACCTTGGTCTTGCTCTAAACTCTTTCCTTAACTATGAATCATTGACACATACATTATATTTTAAATTTTTTTCTCATGACCTCCTATAATTAGAAATCTTAATAAAAAATATTAAGGAATAAATGTAGAAATAGAAGATAATTATGACCAATATGAGAGAAATCAGCTATTACTAAATCTTTACATTTTTTGCAACTAAAATGTCCTAAGCAAATGATTTTTAAGCCATTTTCAGCCAATAAGCAGAGAAAACATCTAATATTAATAAGAATAGTAATATACAAATGAGTAATGATAATCCATTCACAGGCTCTACTAATCTTTCTGTTACATGCTAATACATCTGGCATGAAATTCTGATTATTCTGGGTTTTTTTCTCCATGTTTCTCACAGTCTCTTTGTCAAAATCACCATCCATTAAGGCAAATAATATTTCATTTCACCAACATACTATAGTTGTGTGTCCATTTTCCAGAGAGGACAGTTGAGCTATTTTCAGATGTCATCTATTTTGTAGGTCTCTCTGATCCTTACAAATTTGGCCAGTACTTGACTTTCACTTGACAATAATTTTTATCTTATCTTCTCAAGAAATGCATGCAAAGACTGTGACTATTCAGTTTAATTTGTGGTTTTAGCCCCTACATTTTCACATTTAAGGGAAACATATGTCTTACTAATCACTGTTACTTTCATTTCAATAGACAATGCATTCAAATTCTGATTAGAATAAGAAGATGCTGGGGGTTTCTAGTGCATATCAAAGAGAAGAACAATGAACACCCAGATTACATTAGAAGGACTGTGACTGAAGACATTTAGACAGAATATGTGTTGATAGGGTAATTATTAGGTGGAGTAAATTGCAATGTAGAAGGCTTTACAAGTACTTGTATAAATAGTTTCTTTTCTACAAAAGAGATTTTGTATTAGAAGAAAAAAGCTCTCTTACTTCTAGTAATTTCCAAAATCAATTGCCTCAAGTTCTATTGTAAGAATATTTTTAAAGTTTCAGTTCGAAGTACATTATATATATTTAATTTTGAGTGGATGATTTTTGAAACTGGAAGTCATACCTGATCTGGTGGTTTCTTCTTCGCCCCGTGCAGGGAGAATCAATAGATTGATGTCATGAGACAGCTACCTGTGGTGATCTAAAATGAAAAAGGCATTTTGAAATTAGGTAAAGAAACCTGCAAACTTCAATAATGATGGCCTCATAATAAGATGTTTTTCAGTCAATCAACAACATTTGCTGTGTATCCACTGTGTACTGAACCCAGTGTTATGTCATCTTGGAGATGCAAAAAGAGAAGAAAAGAACCTAGCTTAAAGCTGATAAATATTTGTGAAATAAACAGATGGAAATGAAAATAGAAAAAATGATCATTTTTTCTGGATGAATAAATTTGTA
The DNA here is from genome assembly GCA_963574435.1 of Cheirogaleus major. NCBI lineage: Eukaryota > Metazoa > Chordata > Mammalia > Primates > Cheirogaleidae > Cheirogaleus > Cheirogaleus major. The sequence goes on from CAUYPO010118698.1 coordinate 38,367, forward strand.
CTAATAAATTACTTGGGCAGGAAAAAAAATCACATGAATAAGATCTATTAATTATAATTTATCAACTGCATACATTTGAATTAGCTTATATTAAATTTCTACAAATAAGTTTCTAACTGAGTTGAACTAAAATGTACAATCTGAATGGGGTTAGAAAGAAGTCTTCCCAGAATGTTATACTTCTGGAGAATGTCCTGAAACCACCTAAGTCACCAATCCAAAACTCTAATTCTAGAGAGCAGATGGTTTATGGAAAAGAATACAGTAGAGTTGATTATACATGCACACACCCACATCTACAGATGTATACACATATATAAATTATATATATGTAAAATTTACTGTGAACGATGTGATATTATTTGTATGCTAATTAGTTAAAGAAACAAATCTCAGTCAGTTATCCTAATCAAGAACCACATTCCAGTGGTGTTTACCTGGCATTGTATCAGAAAGACTTGCTTTCAGAGTCAATTACAAACACTATTGTTATCTACACCATCTCTCCATCCACACCTGAGGCTTTGGAGAGAAACCTAATAAATGTTAAAAATGAATTTGCCTTGGTTAAATTAGTGGCTTGTTAATAGCATGATGACAATTAGATATAAGTTCTTGGTAAAATTGGAGGTGTTTAAGACATGTGAATTTGTTCACAGACTTTAGTAAGACTCCACTCTCCTTTCATAATCATGATATAAGTATTGAGTGAGGCCTATAAACTATATCCTCAGGTGTGGTGGTCATAGCTTCATTCTAAAACAATCTATGTTTAGCCTTTAGTGTAAGAGAATTTGTAATTGCACAAGGACAAGAGTTACTGAATCCTGCCTCTGTTCACATCTACCACAAGTGAATTTATCACACTAGGTGATAGTTAGAACACCTAAAAGCACCACATGACTTTTAAGATTACAATCTACATGGCATGAACTGTTTCATGTTTGATTGCTAATGAATGTCTGTGTTTAATACATTTCTGTCCATATGGTAAAATTTGGTTTGAGACTTGTTTTTATTATAACCCACTATCAAAATTGCAGGTGTAGCTGATCCTCACCTGAAACTTCTTCAGTACCTAATATTATCTACTAGAAAAAGAGCCTAAGAGTTGGGCATTGCTCAAGTGGCATAAATCAGTTGGCTTCAGTGTTCTGACTAGGCACAGCTATGTTAATCTCTGCAACCTCTGCACTGATCCTCGTCCTGAGGGAAGAGGAGGTCTCCAAGATCGATTATTTCAATCCAGAAGTAATCACTGAACACATTCTCTTTGCTAGGCTCTGAGCTTAGCACTGGTGATATAGAAATATGTGAAAATCATTAATTTTTTGGAGTTCCCTGTCTAGTAAGGGAGCCAGATAGTCCATAAGACAATTGTGATTCAGTGTGGCAAGTAGAGAGTGATACAGGCTAATGGCAAAGGGCAAAGTTACAGATAGCTATGACACTGTAGACAAATTACCAAACCCTTCTGAATCTATTTTTTCTTATAAGTATATGAACAAAAATAAATTACTGTATACACAGAATTTCCTGGTACAAAGTAAGTGGTCACAAATGGTAGTTGTTATTATGATGTTAAATGTTTTGAGCTTTAAGTTTCAAATAGTGTGTTGGCTCTAAAAAAAGTCATAATTTCTACTTTAAAAAAAGATCAGTTGGATTTTTTAAAGGCATATTATGTTATTCACAAGATAAACTATCTTGGTGATAATCTGTGCTATATTTATTGCCTTTTCCTTTTATTTGAGGACATATGCCTGAGAGAAAATAGCTAAATTTTCCCTTGCCTTCTTTCAACATATTGCTACTATTGCAAAAAGATTGTCCCAATTTCAATGGACAGATGCAATGACTAACGGCAAATCAGTAATGGAAGCCTTTATCAGACTCAGTAAGTTAACAAAAGTTAAAATATATATGAAAGTGTCACTCTAGAAAAGAGAATTATCCAGAATTATACAAAGCCATGCCTAATATTTCAGCTTGGTTGCAGACTAGTAAAGTTATGCAAGAAATAAAAAAAAAAAAATCATGTTCAGAGATCTATAATTAATCTTGTCAGCAGATGTGGCAGGACAGATTCCTATTTAAACTTGCGTCTTGAAACTTTCCCCTCATTTACTCTATCAGTACAGAGCCCAGTAGAGACCCAAGGGATCTAAATCCATTACAGTGGTTTTATAGTCCACTTCATGCTCACCGCATGCCCTGCTTTGTGCTTGGCGGCATTAATATTTAACTAACTGTGACCATGATGTTGTTGAGAAAGAGGCAGCTTTTAGTGCATTTTTTTTACATGCTATTGAAGAACAAATATAAAATTAAAAAGTCTGTGGCCAAGGCTCAAGGCACAATAAATGGTCAGGGGTAAATACAATCTATGTTTAGATCCTATAATTGAATTATATTGCAAAGCTTTCTAAATATATATGCATCATTTTCTATACTAGCTAGAATGAAATGTGGAGGATCATAAGCAATAATTCTATCATTAAATTTTAATGTGCAACATGGATGAGAAAGCATGCTTCTAAATCTTAAAACAATACTGGAGAAGATAAAGTATTTTGAAATCTGAGACATGAATTAAATTATTGTTTAGTAACAGTTAAAACAGGGGAAACAACTGTAGATTTGAGAAAAATAGAAATCTCTTAGCAAACAAATGGATGAATTGTGGAGTTTTATTTTTATCAGACTTATTCCTTGTTATTTAATTTGGCTCTAGAAGAAAAATTTTAAAAAGAAAAAGACTAAAGGAATATAGTTAATTGTTAGTTTTGCTAATATGCTTTCTATTTGTCATATTTCTTATTTTGTAAGTTTCTTTTATAAACCAAAAAAATGTCAGCATGCCACTTCAGGTTGAAGTATGACATACATTTTATACATTTATATAATTCACATTACAATAACATTAATCAAAATAAGAACTGTTTCTTTTATTAGAATAACACAAATGACACAAAGAACAATTTAAATTCTCAAATTTAAATCCAAGTAATTCGTAATCTGCATGGTGTCAGAGAGGTAGGAAATGATGTATTCTGTAATGTGCATTAGGACAGTGCATAGCAAAACAGAAAAAAAAATATGTATATATCCTTAGCAGGTAAAGGTCTAGGATTTAGTGGATCCAATTAGAATGATTTCTTTTTTTTTTCCTTTTATTTCATCATATAATGGGAGTACAAATATTGTTAGGGTTACATACATTGCCCCTACCAACCCCCCCCCCCCCCACATGCCAGAGCTTCAAGCAAGTCCAATTCCCAGGTGGCGCGCACGGCTCACATTATGTAACTCTACACTTCCTCCCCCCTCCCGCCTGCCCTCCATCCGACAAAAGATTTTTTTGTTTTACATTTTGCATACATTGTATAACTTTGCCTCTCCCTAAGAAGGGTTAGAG
>CAUYPO010118700.1:0-28272 GCA_963574435.1 Cheirogaleus major
ATGTAATTAATACCAAAAATGTCCATGGTAGAGGATTAAAAACAGCATATCAGTTAAAAAAAAATTAAAAAATAAAACCAGCTTATCAGTATTGGCAAAGCTCCTATAGCAAAGCTTATACATAATATACATATATATATATACAAACGTATGATATATATGTAAAAAATATATATAAATATATATTTATTTTTGTATACTGACAAAAATATGAAGTGTCATCCAAACTATTTTGCTAAACTATTTTGTCTCTACCCAAGACAAAAACATGAGTCTTATTCAAAATTATGTCCATTCTTCTGCCCTTGTATATATAGTCTCCATGTTCAATTTTAATTCCCAAATAACTTTTGCATTTGTCACCTTGTCTCTGTTTCCTGGGCAACTGCTGTAGCTCAGGTCCTCCTTGGTTCTTTCTGCACTACCCCAAAAGCCTACTCACCATGTCCCTGCTATGTCCTCTCTTTCTGTGGTTCACAATCCCCATTGTTGCCAAAATGGTGTAACATGAAAATCTAACTTTGTCATTTCTCTGCTCAAAATTCATAAGTGACTCCCCATTGCTCACAAAATTACACCAAATCTTGTACAAGGCAGGTAGAGGCTCCTCTTAAGCCATTTTCTATGTACTTGTCCAGCTTTATCTCTTCCTACTCTTTGGTTACACATTGATACCTAACGCAGTGCTCAGCATGTGATAGGCATTTAAAAAATGATGGCTGAATGAATAGATAAATACGTAAATGAATAATAAATGAACAAATCAAAATCTAATACATTTTCATTTCTCTGGTCTCCTTTTGAGCTAGTAGTTGTCCTGTGACCTGTTAGAAATCAATTCCTTCAACACAGTTATATTTCTTCCTTCTAGTGCATTTTATACAACTTCTAGACTCTTCATGATTTCATGGAATTCCATGGAATAGCCACACCATTTATTTAATTTAATGTGACTATTTTCCCATATGAATAAATAATCTTTTATAACCTATATCAAATGGCTACGGAGTATTCAATCCTGTTAATTTAATTTAGATTATTTAGCTAATTTTCTATTATTTAGGTTTAGGTTTCTATTATTTAGGAACTTTAGGTTATTTCCATTTATTTGTATTATAAAACATGCTTATGCAGTATGCATGTTTCTTCAAGAAAAAAATTCGTAAAATGAATAAAATTTGTTGGGTTTTAAGGCTTTTATTATATTTTGCCAACTGCCCTCCAAAATGGTTTTACAAAATTATACTATGACCAGCAAATTAAGAGAGTGCCCTAAAAATATTTTTAATAATAGAAGATTAAGTATCAAAAGAACTACTAGGGAAGTATTTTTTTATCTTATGATAAACCTTATCATCATATTGGTTCATCTGATACTAAATCTGTGCTTGAGCTTCAATGTTTTCTCAATATCTTCTCTTGCTCTCTCTCTTTAATCAGTGAGTATTCTTTGATACTTTGGATATATTCATTTCAAGTGATTTTCAGAGCCCTGTCATCTTTGGGTTATATACAAAGAGGAACCCACAGCACTAATCAATTTATTCTTTAAAATAAAGCTCTTTTTAAAAAACTAACCATTATATACTGGAAACTCTCAAATCATTCTTGTTTAGAAGTAGAGTCATAAATCTATGCCATTAAAGAAAACACGTTCCTTTTGAAAATCATGCCTCATTCTTAAAACTTTAAAGAATAGACATTTCAAAAATAATAGATACAAGTGACACCTCATTTACTCTTATCTTATGAGACCAGTGCTGTGAGACCTTGGGCTTAAAGATAGAATAATATTTAATTAATCATGTAAAATATTAATTCTGCTAAGCTGTTATTCTTCTAATGGTCCTAATTTTTTCATTAAAATTGACACGGTGCATGCAGTTACATTAGGGAGCTATGAATGTAGAAGAACCACAAGGACTTTGTGAGTGCCAAACCTCTTGGTCTGTTGCTCAGCCCACACCCAACACCCTCTTCTTTGTGAGGCCAAACAATTCGGCTTGTTTATGTTCTCATTCTCCTTCTTTCAGTGGCTACCATCACTCTGTTCTTTGGAGATTTAATCCCCTCAAATTTAGCTGCAGGAAGATGCAGGGTGCCCAAGTTCTCCTTTAATAAGTTTCCTGATTCAGGTATACAGACAGTGTGGTAATAAAATATAACAAAAAGGGAGAAGTTACAAAGCTTTCCAAAATCTTACCACGGCATTATAATCATGATGCTAGGGCTGCAGTTTCCATCCCCTTTCTTAAGTGTAACCCCAGACCCAACAGCTTTTTGTCTCTTTGTCATTGCTGTCTGACATTGCTGTCTTGACTTCTATCTTTCACCTATAAGAAAAGGATGGCTTTGGCAATTTTTGTGAGACGCTATTAAGCTTCATCTCTAAGTAAACATATAATCCCATGCTTTCTCGAAACACAGTTTCTTTTGGGCCCCAGCATTTATCCATACCGGAAACTTCATTGGAAAGGATCTCCAATCAGGTCCATTATCTCTGTCTGGTCGCTCACAGGTGTTGCCGATTTGAGTACATGCTAGGGTGACTTTAAAATGAATTACAGAAGGAAGAAATTTTCTATTAAAAGAAAAATAATATCAATTGGACCAGCGGATCTTCACAAAGGATCTTAAAGAGGGAAAAATTGTGCAGTACTTAACAATGAAGGACAAGACCTTTTAATTCTGGGCTCTTTGTGGCAGGGAGTGAATGATTATAAATTCCATTACTGTGAATGTCAGTCTAAGGGTTGATGAGGGAGCTTACTGTAATTCCACACTGAAAAGGCCCGCTTAGCAGAGAGTCTGTTTTCTCTATTCTCAGCCCTTTAATAACTCCAGCTCTGAACCAAAGTTAGCTGACTCTGAGAAGTTCATAAGACCATAGCTGTCCATTATCATCAAGATGGAATATTTATGAAACTAAAGGACTTTGAATACCCCTACCTGTAATACATTTCCTTTGTCTAAGTTAAAATGAATTCCTCTCTTTCCCATTTTTTTCCCATGATATCTTTTGTTCTGTTACATTAGACTGCTAAAGTCTATATCTGCAAGTAAGACTGAATGATTAAATGTGTTAATAGGAAGGAGGTATGACATTTTTTCCAATGGAATACGGATAGCTAATGGATAGCAAATAGATGAATGGAGATCGTCAGGGGCATTTTACTAGAGAGTTCACCTCATTATTCATGATAATCAATCTCAATCTACAGGGAGTAACAATTACTATTTCTTATATCTCACCTAATTTTCTCTAATCAATGAGTCAGAACAAACTCACCATCAAAGAAAACATTAAAGATCCAAACTCCTGAGAATCTACATCATATGAGGAACTCTGCTGAGATTTTCATTGCTCAGCAACTAACGTCTAGTAACATTTGAGTTAGGTGTCGCAAAATGACCCACTAGATATACGAACTCTATCCCAACCCATTTGGCCTGAGTGGAATCTGAAAGATCCACTATTAATTAACATTGGGTTTAGGCACCGAAGGAACTATAGCTTTCCTTTTGGAAGACATAATATTCTTGTATTTTTGTCTATTACTATTTATCCATCTTTGAAAAAAATTATATTTGGACATAAAGTAAGATGTGTCTAAATAGATGTGATACATTCTAATGCAAAGAGCACACTGTCACACGGCACACTGAAGAGAGAGTCATGGGCCGAGATATAAAGAGTACCCACGTTTAACTTCCTACAAGTGGCAAAGATAGAATAATTAAATTTGAAGAGATTAGCAAAAGAGAAATTGGGTTGTCATATGCTCTGCAAACAACAAAAACTGTATTAGTCTGAATGAGTTCAGAAAATTTGAAACATTGTCAATCTGTGCTACAAAATTTTAAAAAGAAAGGGAAAAACCATAGTGATAGAAAGCAGTGTGTTTAATTTTTTTTATTAAAAATTCTACTTTTTTGAGAGAAAAATGTTTTTTGATTAAAAAGAAAGAGTGCTATCACCATTTATTGAAGAGAGTATCCTTTCCTCATTGTCTTCTTGTTGGTCTTATTAAAAATTAGTTGATCATATATGGTTGGTTTATTTCTGGGCTCTCTCTTCTGTTTTATTGGCCTGTGTGTCTGTTTATATGCCAGTACTGTACCGTTTTGATTACTATAGCATTGTAGTATAATTTTAAATTATGAAGTATGATGCCTTCAAGTCTGCTTTTACTTTCTTAAGATTATTTTGGCTATTCAGGGTCTTTTGTGATTCCATATGAATTTTAGAATTGTTTTTCTATTTCTGTAAGAAATGACACTGAATTTTGATATAGATTGTGTTGAGTCTGTATATCACTTTAATTTTATGGACATTTTAACAATATTAATTCTTCTAATCCACGAACACAAAATATCTTTCCATTTATTTGTGTCTCCATTTCTTCATCAATATTTTATAGTTTTTTTGTGTGTGTGTGTAGATCTTTTACTTCCCTGGTTAAATTTATTCCTAAGTATTTTATTCTTTTTGATACTATCATAAATAAGATTTTTTAAAATTTCTTTTTCAGAAAGGCTCTTATAAAGAAATGCAACTGAGTTTTTTAGTTAATTTTGTATCCTGCTACTTTATTTGATTCGTTTATTAATTCTAACAGCTTTTTTTGTGGAGTGTTTAGGGTTTTCTATATATTGTATTATGTATCAGCCAAATGAGATAAATTTACTTTTTCCTTTTTTATTTGGGTGCCTCTTATTTCTTTTTCTTTTCCAAGTGCTCATGTTGGTACTTTCAGTACTATGCTAATTAGAAGTGTTGAGAGTGGCATTCTGGCTTGTATCAGCATTTAAAGAAAAATATTTCAGTTTTCCCCCACTGATTATGATGTAGGTGTTCAACATCACTAATAGTCAAGGAAATGCAAATCAAAACTACCTCACACATATTATTTTCATAATAGAATGACTATATTCAAAAAGAAAAGAGATAAGTATGGGTGAGTGTGTGGAGATAAAGGAACCCTGTCTATTATAAATTTGTACAACCATTTGTGGGACTATAAATTGCTACAACCATTATAGAAAACAGTACAGAGGTCCCTCAAAAAATTAAAAATAGAACCACCATGTATTCCAGCAAGACCACTACTAGGTATATATCCAAAGGATATTACATAAATATGTTGAAAAGATATCAGTACTCCTATGTTTATTGCAGTGTTATTCACAATAATGAAAATACAGAAACAACCTAAGTTTCCATCAACAGAGGAATGTATAAAGAAATTGGAATATATATAATGGAATATCATTGAGCCTTAAAAAAAGGAGATGCTGCCATTCACAATAACATAGATGAATCTTGGGGATATTATGCTAAGTGAAATCAGCCTCAGCCAAAAAGAAAAAAATATTGTATAATATTACTTATATGTTGAATCTAAAAGAAATATGTTGAATGCATTGAAATATAAGGTAGAATGCTGATTACCAGGAGTGGGAGGGGGAGAAAATGGGAAAAATAGGCCAAAGGATAAAGAACACATTATAGTCTTTTTTGTTTGTTTGTTACTTTTAGCACATTAGATGTCTAAAAGGTAACAATCAGAAGTAATGAATATAGTAGCTTGCATTACAGAATACACTGATGCATTTCTCAGCTCTAAGACTCTGGATTTCAGCAAGAGTCATTTTTGGCACTAGCCTCATTTAGTTCATTATTTTATCTCTTATGAGCAATGAAAATTCCTCCTCTTATTTCTTCGACAGTGACTACTTCAGGAAGTGATGAGTCCTAACTCTTAGGAACTGAGAACAGGGAGAGGTCATTTCTGTGAATACTTGTGATCAACCCTCAGTGCCATCCTGGAGGGTCTCTCTACTAGGAGGGACTTAGCAAATCTAGCAATGTGATTTTTCAGCCTAAGAGCTCAGAATCACTCCACAGAATCAAGTTCAAGGGACACAACCTGACAGCAGCAGCCTGAATCAGCTGTAAAAATGTGTATGTTTGGCATTAAATCAACTTAATCAAAAATAATTTGATGCTTTTAGGTAGGACATGCACTGTTCTACTTGGCAGAGGCGTCACCTCTTTCTATCATTGTAGGCCCCATATGTTGCCGATATTTTAGGTACCTGCCAGACCCTTAGAGACATTTGAGTTTGTGACATGTAATACTCTTTATGAGGCTGAGCAGGTCAAGTCTGTCTACCTAGTTTTTCTGTCTCTCTCTCTCTCTCTATCCCCCACCCACACCCTCTTAATCCTCTTCTTCTTTGTTTTTCTTTTTCTTGATGTTTGTCCCAGCTTACTCTCATTTCTCTTCTTTGTTTCTTCCAGCCCTCCTAATCTCAGCCTCCATTCTAAGCAGTTAATTTCCTATCCAGAATGATTACCACCACATGGGTGAATTGGGCTATTGAGACAAAAAGGAAATGATTTAGAAGAAAGTTGCTGTATAAAATACATGTCATGTTCTATCTTTGTTGATTATTATTCTATTCATTGGAAAATAGTTGAAAAAACCTTGTCCTGACTACAAACTTAGCATGATTTTTGAAACGGTTAATGGACATTAAGTTCCTGCTTTTTTCTTTTCTTTTTGCCTTGATCACTGAGAAACTCAGGGTTAAATTCTATACTGATAGTAGGATGTGTCATGATCCTCCTTTTCTGGTATAATTGTTTTCCCAATTGTACAGCTTCTCTTATTTTAAACATATCATTATTCTAGCTATCTTATACCTATAGCGGCTGCATAATCTGGTTTATATTCTTTCCCCTGAGAAATACTGCCTGATTCCTCTGTTCTTGAATCAGTGCTGGCCTTAGGGACTTGTTTGACCACTAGAATGTGATACAGGTCACACATGGAGGGTTTTGGGACTTCCAAGCTTACGTCATTCACTAGAAGTTTCCCAGCTTCTGCTCAGGCCTCCTGGATCACAAGGGAAAGCTCTCTGTCATGTAACAGAAGCCAAACTACCCGGAGACTGAGAAGCTGTGAAGAAGCTGCCTGGGTAGAGTTCATGAAAAGAGAAGGGCCGGGCCAGCCCCAGCTGTTCCACTCATTTTAGTAGGGCCAGGCATATGAGTGAAGAAACCACCTTGAGCATTCATCCCTAGCAGGGGCAGCATGAAGACCCAAGAGCCCCCCAAACACCCTTGATATATGATCCCAGAAATTTATAGTTGTTTGAATCACCCCAGTAATTGTGGAGTGGGGATGAGCCATCCTGCTGTTTCATTCCCCAAATCCTGACGCATAGAATTGTGAGCAGAATAAAATAGTTGTTATTTTACATCATTAAGACTTAGGGTAGTTTGATACACAGTAGTAGATAATTGGAAATTTGATTATACATGAGTTTTATTATAAGGCACTTCAAATCCTTTTCACAAGTAGACATTTCACATATAATTAAATAATATCATGTTTACTGTTAATCAAAGAGAAGTTCTTTCAGCTACTGACCATTGTAGTTGAAATTTATATTTTTCCTCCTTTTAAAATTGTATATCTTTCTCTAAAGTTTCGATTGGAAAGATGATTATTTGTACAAACTCCCAAAAGCTGTAGGTGTTAAAGAAAGTTTGCATGAAAGGTTAAGCCAGTTGTTTGAATTATGCAAGAACATAAACTGCAGTCTCTTCTGTGCCTCTTTAGGCACAGGGAGCACCTGGCACTGCATCTAACAACTCTCTGTCACGGTATTTGTCGTAAACCATGCCAAACTCATTGGGTAGAACCGTCTAGAGTTGAATGACAATATCTAAGTCTCTATAAAGCAGCTTTTTATTTTTAAAAATGCCCTGAATGGAGAGACAATTCTTTTCAGTTGGACGGTTATGGTTTTGCAACAGGAATACTACAATTGGGGAGTTTATGCAAGTAGCTTTTCTAACACATACAAAAATAAACAAGATATAAGCTATACTCCACAGACAAACTGTACTCCATCTCTTGACCATTACACTGATGAAATATTTCAGTAAATCACAGCCTTTACGCTGTCCTTGGGTCTTTTGCAATCTCAGCTGCTGCAACTGTATAATGTACATTGATTTCTGCTAGAAATTCAATGGCAAGAAAAGCTGTTTAATCATTTGACTCCTGACTAGTTAATAAAGAATCTGTCTCATTTAATAAGTTTATTTTAGATAAGACCACCATTATTGCCATGATCCTGCATCCCTTTCTACTCCTTTTTGGGGGCAGAGTAATAAATGAGGCTTCAGATGAGACAATGCAACTGTTACCTTCCCTCTGCTTTCCCTGATCGTTGTGATGATTTGCAAGGCTGTTCCACCATCCACCAGTGAAAGCCAGTTAATCATCCGCTGTATAAATTGTACATACATCGTGCCTTTCTGTGCTTCAGAAATCACTATTAAGTAAAAGAAATCCTGATAGCTCCATTCCTAACTAAAGCCTATGCTGCAATTACAGACGGCAAGCACCCTATTGCTATAATTTTCCACCCAATCACATCTCATTAGCATTCAATTTTGCTAAAACCATATGACATAAAAGTCACTAATAAGCTGCTGCATTTTGTAGGGTATTGGCAAAAAAACAAAATCAGATACAACCATATTAATGTTCTATGATGGGAGGTTGCTAATAGGATTAGAAACAGCCAAAAAGGTTAGAAAGAAACCATCTAAGACAGTCACCCCCAATGTTAAGAAAATCAATTAGCCAGGCTTATTTGAGGATAAAGGTTGCTGTGCACTGACTGGGGGCTTGTGAAGAAAAGGGGAGGAGGGAGCAGGGTTTATTTTGGTTAGGGAGGCATTGTGGACTTCCAAATAAAGATTCCAGAAAAGATCCTCTTAACTTCCATTAATACAAAGTAAATGACTCCAGCATCCTCAAAGCTTCTCTTGGCTCCCTACTGATTCTGATTTCTGGGCTATCTAAAAATAGGTTGAACCTGCTTCATGTGTTTTCACTTGGGCATCAGTATAAACTTGGCCTGTGGCAAGATCCAGTACAGAGGTCTCAGACCCATCTCTAGGGATCTCTTAGTCTCAAAGTTGGAAGGGATTTTTGTAGAAAGTGTTAAAGGGGATTTTTTTTGTTTTTGTAGAATAATCCCTTGGATTATTCTAGGTGACAGCTGGCATTTACTTCCCAGGTAAGATCTTATATTCCTATTCTCTGAGACTTCTCTGTTCCATCTCTAAGCTGACATGCCCATGTCCCAAACTTCAATATCTTCTTGTAGCTGAGTCACATAAAAAATACGGTCTCCTGCTCTAGAATCCCTTGGCCAGTAAAGATATTTGGGATGGGGAGAATGCTCTTCCTGTCACATATTGGGAGGCTCCATACTGGGTGGGTTACCCTGATACTACACACTTTAATGCTGACAATTTAGACTCTAGAAGAAGAGAATCAGGTTTGACTCTGTCAATCTCTGGTCACATGAGATGGTTATATGAGTACATGTAAACAGTTTTGAGTTCTCCAACTTTCAAGGGGAGTCAGTTGCTGTGATCTGGGATGAGATGCCTACAAAAACTGGAAACACAATAATGAAATCCATCAACAATCCTTCATAGTGATTGTCCAGACTCATTACATTTGTCAATACTTCCTGTAAATGGGCATTTAATTAGTCAGTGGGCTCTATACTCAGTAAGTTCTGGTTTGGGATCCAGGCTCAGTCACTTGCTGGAAGACCTTAGGCAAGTCTACTTAACCTTTGTAATCATCAGTTCTGTCATTCGCACTATAGGAATAACAGGAGTGTCTATTTCATATATCATTGTGAAGATTCAATGAGATGAAGCATGTAAATAAAGCACCCAGCGTGGTGCTACAAGCCTCAAAGTCCCTTTCCTGTATGAGATAAATTAGTTAACACCTTCAGAAAGAAAAAACAAGACAAAACAAAACAGTCTCTGGGAAGTATCAACTGGGAGCTGGCCTGACACTAGCAATTAGGCAGTGGCCTTCCCTTGTTGATCACTAAGAGGCATGATAAAGAAAGACATAGGTCCTGCCCTTGAGAGTGTACATTCCAGCAGGAGAGACAGAGACATAAACAGTTACCTTACACAATCGTTCCTAAATGCCTCAAGCTTCAATCCTATAGAAACCAGTACTTAATCCTAGCCTGATCACAGCTCCCAATAGATGGAGGGAGAAAAATGAAGACAGGATCAAGAATCTTGAAATTGAGTCTTTCTAGATTTGATTACAGGTCCAGGTAGCTCAGCCTCAAGGAGGCAGTATCTCTGAAGGCTCAGTAAGAATTGTGGTCTTAAGATTTCTACCTTGTAATGGATATAAGAGTTTATTTTTTAATTGGCACCTTTAGTTGAGTGTTTAATAAATGCCAGTACAAAGCTAGGTGATTTATATACATTTCACTTTAGTGTCACAAATATTCTATCAGGTAGTTTTCATATTTCTTGCTATTTTATTTTTATGAGGAAACTGAGGCTTGGAAATATTAAGTAACTTCCCAAGTGGCACATTATGTACGTGGTAGAACAGAAATGTCTGATTTCTAAATCTGTGATCTTATCCACACTGTATTCCATCTGCTTTTACTGTGGCTGCAGCCATAGAAAGTCTTTAACATCAAAATCCCAGACTAACTGTTTATAATGCTCAAATACTACCAAACTAAATTTCTCATAGCTTAGAAATAATCATTTTAAGACATGGCCACTTTGGGTATATGACATAATAATGTTCTACTTTTGTTAGCACAATAAAGCCACATGCATGTACTTGATTGAAAACTGCAAAGTTGAGATTTTGGTGTTCAGTCTCATGGGGAGTAAATTTGTGCTGCCAATTGAATCTGGAAGATGGAGTGTTTTCTGAGAAATGTCGAAATGCATTTCATATTTATGGTTTAGATGAGGAGCCATCGGAAGTCCTTTAAACACATTTTGTATTTCTCAGTTGAGTATTTACAGCTTGGTAGGTTGGACACAGTGGAAAACTGCCAAATCCTCAGGAAGTTGTAAGGGGGTTGAATGAAAAAGGAAAAGGGTTAGGTAGGAGCTTGTGTTCAGCTATAGACAGTGCACTGGTGAGCATTCAAGCTTCATTATTCAGGCCTCCCACCAACTGTCTCCTAGAGTCAGGGGAGAGAGTCTGTTCTCATCACGGCAGGGCTCACACATTGGCCAAATGCATCACATCAATGCATTCTCTCCCTTAGGGCTTGTGACAATGCTGAATATTTAACAACAGAGATTTTCATTAGAAAATTAATGATTTTCTTATGGTGAAATGACTGACTGCAGCCTCCTCTCCAAAGCAGTGGAGGGAGGCATAAGGATTAGGGAATAGGAAGAAGACAAGAGAGAGTTTTCCACTCTGTCCCTGTTACTGTTGAAGTGTATGTTGCTGAACATTCTTAACAAGTTTCAGGAGATGATTTGCACAGACTGACATCACTATAATGAAATTTACACACAAACAAAGAATCTATGCCAGATACTGGGCAGCACAGGGGGGAGGGCAGTGAGGAAAATGCAGAGATGAGTAGGAGAGGAGTTTCCTGTCCTTAGATTTCATTCTCTCCAATGGAGGATAAAACAGATATACATTTGACTGGAATGGACAGCTGAGTAAATTGCCAGGGGAGGATTCAGATACATTCATTGACTCTATGCGCAGCACATTCATGTTACATCATTTAATCTGCATAACAGCCCTATGAGGAAGAGATTATTATCAGACCTACTTTACTGGAGAGGAAATAAAGATTTAGGAAAGTCTGCTGGCTAATCAGTGGTTGAGCCAGACTTCAAAATCAGGCACTTCCCAAAATAGAGTGCATCCCAGGTGCCCTTAGGCTACAATGTTGTAGAATTTGAATTTAAAGGATGGTGAAATCATTTCTTGTTGAGCAAAGAGGTCTTTTAGAGTACCAGGTATTAGAAGCTTGGGCTTTGAATCATAAATATCATGTTAAAAAGTGAAATGAAGGAGTAATAGGGTGGGGGCAATGGAGTAAAGGGAAGTCTGATAAAGGAAAGAGGCAAATAACCCAATTTAACCTTCAAAGATAAATATTATTAAATATTATATGAGATAATAAGATTTCAGTATTTCCTAACGAAATATTTTCAGGTAAGTTTTGTTGTGAATGTTGCCAAATGCAGGTTCAGCTGCCCACCGCCCAAGAACCAGACAGGAGAGGTGAGTGTTAGTGAAGGAAAGGTGATTTATTCAAGTATCAGCAGCCTGGGGAGACGGTGTGCTATTGTCGCAAAGACCATCTCATCTCC
Source organism: Cheirogaleus major (assembly GCA_963574435.1). Lineage (NCBI taxonomy): Eukaryota > Metazoa > Chordata > Mammalia > Primates > Cheirogaleidae > Cheirogaleus > Cheirogaleus major. Next base: position 12,227 of record CAUYPO010118700.1, read on the forward strand.
TCTGCTTACTGAGCAACATATAAAGGAAAGGGGCAAAGGGGGTTAGTGGCAGAAAGCAAGCTTTGTGCAAATCATCATGACTTGCTCGACGGTTATCCGCAACCAATAGGTTGTCTGTTTTTCCTCAAAGTTATTTTCTAATCTTCTGCCTGGCAGCACAAGCAAGGAGCAGGTTATTTCTGAACTTTTAAGACGCAACAACCTAAAAGTGTACTGGAAGTAAAATGGCTTCCCTTTAGCCAGCCTAACATTATAGTCTGAATGGCCCTTGGAACATGCTTACATGAATCCCAGCTTTTTCAGATACCCTCTAGTTTCTAAGCCCCTAGAGTACAGGATTATATTTTATGTCATATTCTTTTCTCTCTGTCTTATGCAGAGTGAGCTCATTATGATTAATTTGACAATTCTCAAATTTTAAAGCTGGAGAGGAACCCAGAGATAGCCTGATCCAACTGTCTTATTCTACATTATTATTCTAAATATGAGGGAACTACCATGAGAAAGGCTAACTGACTTGCTCAAGGCCAGAGGGGGCTTTGTAGCTTTCATACCAGTAAATCTATGATGATGGTGATGTAGAAGGAGAAGGAGGAAGAGAAGATGGAAGAGGAAGAAGAGGAGGAGAAAATGCACTTAGCATATCTCATCCTTTTTTCATATGACAAGTACTTGAGATGGTTTTCCTGAGAAAGGCCACAAATTCTCCCTGATCCACACATCTGTTCTTTTCACAGGGTACCTATTATAATAAAGAAGATGGGCTATAGGGAGAAGAGCAAAGCTTCTCACTGTGAAACAACAAAAGCAACTTAGCTTAATTAGGGAGTAAACCGATGGCTTCAGCTCCCTTGACATATGAATTCTATGTCAACATAACACTCATAGAAGTTGTGCCTTAGAAGGTCTGAAGTGACCTCCATAGGCCTCAAACATCAAATTATTTTCCCTTTGAAGGCTTCTCACCTATTGTCCATCATGATACTAGACTTTTCCAGTTGTTCTCCTGTTTCTCTGACTCTTTCATCTGTCTCTTCCATTGTCTTTTTTGATAGATACACCTAGATTTGAATTCCTGTGCTATAGATTACTAAATGTGTGAACTTGAAAAATATCTTAACCTCTTGGAGACTTTTCTTATCAGTAAAATGATAATAATACACTATCAGAAAACCGTAAGAAGTACCTAGCACAATGCCTGTCCTATTAAAAGAAAACCTTTAGACAAATTAAATTTGATAGAGTTTATATAAACAAAGAACCATATATATACATACACACGCACACTCTCACACACACTTATATGTACATGTACATATATCAGGCAGCACTTAGAACCAGAGGAGGTTCAGAGAGCTGTGCTCTGCAGCATGAGCAGTAGGCCTTTAAAGATCAAACACAAAAGCAAAGTAGAGAGAATACTTCCTTGGCTACAGCTAGACCTTTGCTTTATTTGAATATCATCTGGTGAAAATTCCCTAGTTAGAGATTAGCTAGAAGTTGCTGATTCATTAAGCTTAAGTATTGTTTTGCTTCTCACACTGAATCAGGTATTGGTTTGCTTAGGCAGGAGTTCTGATTACAGAAACGACCCCAGGCTAATGGCCTTTTGGGGTGGAGAACCTGTAGCCTTAAGGTGAAATGTGGCCTTCTACGTCCTTAAGTGTGGCCTTTTGACTGAATCCAAATTTTGCCTTGGAAAAAATTTGACTGAATCCAAAGTGTGGCCTTTTGACTGAATCCAAATCCAAATTTTGAACCCCCTTTATTAAAAGGGGTGCAGCAGAGAAAGAAGTTTTCTTGCCTCCTTTGGTGCTTGAAAAAGAACAATCTTGAAATCAGAAGGCTGTAGCTTCCCCACCCCACATAGCTCAAGTTTTTGCTTTTTAATACCTGCATTCTCACATGAACTTCACATTAAGGCATGAAAGCAAGCAGGACAAAATATAATTCCCAGGTGATCAAGTAATCCTGAAGAGATCAAAAGGCTTGTGTATAGATATGGAAAATGGGCTCCACATTTACTCGCCATCAAATTGGTACTTACTGTAAAACTGTGGTGCTCATATGGTGGTAGTGCTCACCAGGGATTCGCGGGGGGTGGGAGATCCACATCTTAGGGATTTGGTGAGCATTGTGGGGGAAGGGCATACCTCTAACACTTCTTAGGGAGAGGCAAAGATATAAAATGTAACCAAATGTCAAAAAAAAACCAAACTTTTATCTGGTGGTGGGCTGGCGGGAGGCGGGAGGAGGGGATGGGTGTATACTTACATAATGAGTACGATGCGCACCATCTGGAGGATGGACATGCTTGAAGCTGCGAGGAGGGGGGGCAGGAAGGGGTGTCAAGGGCAATATATGTAACTTTAACAATATTTGTACGCCCATAATATGATGAAAAAAAAAAAAGACAAGAAAAAAAAAGAAAGAAATTTCAACACAATAATGAAGGTGACATTAGAGACAATTTTTTTTAAACTTTATTATATATAACTTCTGTCAATTCCAACCTTTTTCTCATGCAATCTCAGTTGCACTCTATTTTTGTAGAAATGCTTCATCAGAAATACTCTTATCTTTCTCTGTTCTTCTTTTAGGTATTGTACTATGATCTCTTTGTGTGTGTGTGTGTGAGACAGGGTCTTGCTTTGTTACCCAAGCTGGAGTGCAGTGGTTTGGTCATAGTTGACTGCAACTTATAACTCCCAGGCTCAAGCAGTCTCCCTGGCTCAGCTTCCTGAGTAGCTAGGACTATAGGAATACACCATCACACCCGGCTAATTTAAAAGTAAATTATTTTTTGGAGATAGAATCTGGCTATGTTTCCCAGGTTGGTCTCTAACTCTTTACCTCAAGTGATCCTCCCACCTTGGACTCCCAAAGCACTGGGATTAGAGGGGTGAGCCACTGTGCCTGGCCTGTAATCTCTTAATTAAATGATACTCAGGATGATTTTGCATTTGAAAAAGAAAAGTATGCAAATAGTATTATATGATTATAAAAATGTTCCATATATAAATATTGTTCTACTTAATGTACTTTGTTTCATGCTACATAATTTCATGTTTAACATTAATAATGTATTTATTCATACTTTACCTTGCTTTTTCTTTCTGTTAAATATAAGGTATAAGAACAATAAGAAAGGCTTACATGGCAGTGGTCATTCTAATGGAAGATTTGATTTCAGATTTAGTTACATGAATGCTTATCTAAAATTCCACATGTCACACATTTGCATAAGCTTCCATAATTTCATCATACATATGGATTTCAGGAAGGGATATTTAAAAAATATTTATGTGAAAATTAGATTTAAGTTGAAAAGCATCCAAGGAAAATATAGAGTAAATACTTCTGTTGGTAAAATTATGCCATTAGGAGAATATACAAGTAGGGTATACTTTGAAAAAAGGCTTAGTACAGTGTGTTTATCTTGGCACTGGCAGGAACAGAGATGGTTTTACCTAAAGTATAGTAGATAAGAATCACCTCTGGTGAATCCAAGTTAAATGTTAAGCATAAAAGATCTCTGGACTCATACACTTTCTTCACTAATGGAATTACATTTGTTTGAATTTATGTGTTTTTTTTTTTCCTGTGTCAAAAGTTCACCCTTGCAGCTATTTTACCCATTCAGTAAAAAATAATAAAAAGACCAAATATTTAAACTACATACTATAGAATCTTTATTTTATATGAGAACTCAAAAATATTTTCCTTGTATTAAATTTCCATGTAACTTATTCTAGGCTATTATGAGAGTTGAGCACGGAAAGCTGTAGTTAGCATAAATGCTGTGATGTTGGCACTGAAATGGATGCTAAAGACACTTTGTTAGCTCTCCATCATAAAGACAAATTTCGTAGTCTGTAAGTTAGAATTCCTAGGGTGTCTATTTTCTGATTTTCCATTCTTATTTCTCACTATGCCTTTACAACTTCACACTAGGCAGTCCAAACATATTGTACCCATTTACAGTTCCCTAAATATGTCTCTTTAATCTCTGTGTGTGTATGTGTGCACGTGCTTCATCTGCCTAGCATATTTTTCTCACCACTCAAGAACTGTGACATATCATTTTTAAAAGATGAGTAGATTTCCATTAGGTAGGCAAGAGCTTGACTCAAGCATCAAGCACCCTAAATTTACTCTTTGCTCTGTCACTGATCAGCTGTCTAGCCATGGAAAAATGTCATAATCTCTCTCTCTGTACCTCAGTTTCTTCATGTGTAAAATGGTAACACTACAGTATCTGAAAGAATAGTTGTGTATGTGAAGAAATGTTATCCTCCCATAATCTCAGGCATTTGGGGATATGTGTTAGTGTAAAGAAGGCCACAAAATAAGTAATTAAAACTGAATTAATATAATTATTTTTAAACCGTTATTTTCTTGGCCCAATGATATGTGGATAGGAAAAAATTAAAATGATAATTTTAGTGAGAAACAGTGTTTTTGTGTTTGTTTGTTTTTAGTGCAATTTCTAAGAAAGCACTGGAATTTTGCTCTATTTTAGGTAGTCACTAGAATAACTTCAATCACGCTCACATACTAGACTGAAGATGGCACATCAGAGGCACCTGGTGACTTTATGAAAACACAATGTTCTTGTCCCCCACTCCTCCCAACCCCATATTAGATGCTAATTCTGAAGCTCTGGAGTAAAGCACCACTAGGTAATTCTAATTTACAGTCAGATTGGGGTCTGTTCTCAGCTGCTATGTGGCCTCCCTGATCGTCTCCTCCCCCATCTTCTTCTCTTTATCTTTCTGATACCTGTTATTATATTCCATTATTGCATTCTGTGCTATCTAAAAAGCTAACTGAAGTCACCCAACTCTGCCCTTGTTGCTACGCATTCATTCATTTATTCTCTCCATGTCTTTATTGAGTGTCTTCTGTGCATCTGGCACGGTGCTACCTGCTAAGTGAATTCTATTCATTATTGAACCTTAAGGGAGTACTGCTGAGTAACAGGCATTCGGACTGCCTGGGTTTTGATCCTGGATAAACTACTGCTAGCTATTGTGTGCTTCTGGGTGGACTCTAACCTCACTCATCCTGTTTTCAACATCTCTAGCATACAGATAGCATGATCCCCAACTCTCTGGATTCTTTGTGAGGTTTAACATGGAATCATTATTGTTACCTGATAAATTCACAAAATATATTAGTTATTATTTTATTAATAGCAATATTAGTCATCAGAGAGACAACATAAAAAAGTAAAGCAAGTGAAAAATTATAAGGTGTGATGAATTCATGTAGGGCAAAAACTATAATGTTTGAGACAAAGAAGAGAGACAAGATTCAGTAAGGTGATCAAAGAAAGCTTCTTGAGTGGATGACAGTTAAGTTTGGATGTGAAAGATAACAATGAAAAAGACCTAAGAAAACAAGTGGCAAAACATTTCTGGCAAGAGGAGTGACCTATCTCAAGGCTTGCCTCATGGAATCACCTGCCATATTCCAGAGACTGAAAGAAGGACAGTATATAACTGCCACCTACCACGAGAATCCAATTGGCTGTTTCAAAGGGGTTATTACCCAAGGCTAGAGGCTGCTGAAACACCTGCATCACCTAATGACATTCTCTGCCCCTGAGCACTACAGCTGTCCCCTGTAGTAGTGGCCAGTATTCTTGACAAAGGCATCAGGTTGTCTGCTGAAGCTGTGACAAGTGTGGCCAAAACCTACCCACCAAAAAGATGATATCTGGAGGAGTTGCTTTCCTGGATCCCCTTTTTCATTCTGACTCTGTGTCTACTTTCACCTGAAATTTTTCATCGGACCATGAGCCCAAAGCTCATCATATTTGAAATGCCTCTTTACATTTGGAATGTCTTATAGATACATTACTAAATCAGTTGTTTTAAACTCCTTTTTAGGCACATGTTGCCAGATAGATAAGAGCTGGACTTAGTGTTGTAGTATGATTTATACTTCCTTTCTGCTACTTAATTGCTCTAGGACTTTTGATGTATGGTTTTTTAATGTTGCATTAAAAAAGTAAGCACAACCTAGTGGCTTAAAGCGACACCCATTTATTAGCTCACAGTTCTATCAATCACAAATCTGGGCACAGTAAGACTGGACTCTCATCCCAGCGTTTTGCAAAGTCAAAATCAAGATCTCAGCTAGTCTGTCATCTTGAGGTCAGAGGAGACTTCCACATGAAGGTGGCAGAATTCCGTTCTTTGCTGTTGTAGTACTTAAGTCTCCATTTCCCTTCTGGCTATCAGGGGCAGAAATCTGGGGGGCCATCTTAGAATTCTACCTACTGCAAGTTTGCCAAGACTTCAAGCCATAGTTTCTTCCTTTGTAAATCAGGAATGATAATGGGGCTTTGTTATTTTGGTTGCTGTGATGAATAAATGAGATAATCAATGCATAGTGCTGGTTATACTAACTGACATACAACTGGTCTTAAGAAATATCAATGTGGTTACTCCTGCTATTACTACTACTACAACCACCAGCAGTACGTCCACTACTGCATTCCTTAAACACAAGTCTTGTATGGAATGCAACAGCTAGCATATTATACATAATATTATTTTTTCCTTTTTTTTCTGACCCTAAAGTAAGTATTTGGCTAAGAAACCAAGGATCCTCTTGGTTCCAAATAGACTCATGGAAGATTTTCTTCCTTATTTCTTCCTTTGGAATATGATTCCTTGAGTGAACACAATGTGGCTTCTATACATACATACACACACACACACACACACACTCTCTCTCACACATTTTCCCCAACACAGAAAAACCACACACACACACACACACACACACACATCCCAAATACACTCTTCAAAGAAAGAAAGATGATCATTTCATATGTGTTTTGTAATTACACAAAACTGCATTCATATCCTGACTCTACCAGGAGCCTCTACTTCCTTATATAGGTATATATTGATGATGACTATCATATAGAGTGGTGGTTATAATTAAATTTTTATACAGTAACTTCTAGATAAATAATAGCTATTGTTTTTAATAAAATTGAGCACAATCTATTATACCTATTGAAATGACCCTAGTTAAAATTCCCAACTTGGTACCAAAAAAAAGTTATGTGTGTTATTTTTTAAATTTTTTAAACTAAAGAAAAAGACAAACATTTCTAATGGTTCATCACTAAATTAAGCTTTTTATTTCTAGATGCCAATTAAAAAATAGTGTTCTGTTGCATTTCATTTTTGCTTCTATTCTGTCCAAATTATTCTATAGTAGGTTTCAGGGTGAAATCTCAAACCCTTTTTATGAAAGGCCATGAAGAATGCCGTATAGGTGTGTATTTTGATCAATGTGATGTTTGGAAGCATTCCAGTTAGCTTTTCTTACCCTGAATACTCATGCTGCTTGAGGTAAGAACAGTATTGAGCTGATCACTTCGATTCGTGATATCTGCTGTGTTTCTCCACCTGAGCCAACTTACCTCAGATGTGATGTTCCTACAGAGAAAAAGCAAAGAGATATAGTCACAACCACCAGGATCAGTAAATCCTTTTCACAAAACAGGAAGCTAAAATAATGGGGAAATCTATCTGCTATCTTAACACCCTAAAGTGCTTGAAATGCATTTTGTGACATTCAGTGTTTCACTCATTGTGTGTATCTCCAATGTTGAGCAGTTTTAATTATGCTTAAAGATAATATTGCCCTTTTTCTTTTCTTTTTGAATGACGTAGTGGTATTTTCCAGAAGTGTATTTCAAGTAAAGCCTCACTCAATTAAAAGGTGTATTTTGTTAACATTTTGATTGTACACTTTAGTATTCAATCTTACATTTTTAAATAAACAGAAATAGAGTCTATTCAGTAAAGAAATACTCATTGAACACCTAGATTTTGCCAACCACAAAATTAAGCACTGAGAATATAGATATGTAGCATACAGTTGTGTTAAAAGAACAGTCAGGAGTCAGGCTGCCCAGGATTGCCACTGATGAGCTGAGAAACCTTAGGAAAACCACCTAATCCTTTTTGCCTCATTTTGTTTATCTGTATTATGTAAATAATAATAGTACCAACTTCATAAGATTGTAATGAGAAATAACCAAGTTAATACTTGTAAAATGCTTAAAAACACTCCCTAGCACATAATGAGTTTTATGTCAGTTTAAAAAACGTTATAAAATTGGCACATTTACTTTCATGAAGCTCACAGTCTTCAGGAGAAAAAAGAATCACTAAATAACTACACCTCATGATGTATGTTATTAAAAATTAAACCTTCACAGAAGCGACATGATGTAATGTAATGTACTTGTTTGCTAATGTAGTTGAGGTTGGGAGTGTGAGGGGAATAAGGAAGACTTCAAGGAAAGAGGAGAACCCATCAGGAGCCTGCAGTAATAGCCTTCTTGACTAATAGTCAACAACAGTGGAGTAAAGATGGGAAAATAGGCACGATACTTGACTAATGGGATGCAAGCAGTACAGGAAAACAAAGAATTCTGAGCCATTCTGTGAGGAAACACAAGGAAATTGACTTACCACTAGTCATTCTGGGTGTAATTCATCCATTCACAATGGCATGGAAAAAAAAAAAAGAAAAGTCATAATTTTTTTACACTATTGATGACAAACATTGCATCAGCAGAACTTCATGTATTAATATCAATGGAACACAACATTAGACCAAGGGCACTTGCCTTTATAATTAGAGACTTAAAGAGGACCAAAATTAGAAAGTTTACAATCTACCATTCCCAGAATACCATGGATCAGAAAGATTAAGGATATTAGTGATATTTAGGCATTTTGTTAGCTTCATTAAACACTAGAAGAACATGGACTCTGCCATTAGATAGACCTGGATTGGAATGACTCATTAGAGCTGCCAACCTGAGAAAGTCACTGTTTTGTCTGTTTTCACATCTGTAAAATGGCTAAAAGATGTCTCCTCTAAATATGTATGGTAAGAATTAAAATTTTATCCTTTCACTTATGTCAATTGTCTAGTTCCTACTACATGTTAGATTCTCAACCAACTTAAGGACAGCAGCCACTTCCATTTTGTTAATATTTTCAATATTTGATTCATAAAGGGTTTGAGTTAGCTTAGAATAAGAAGACATCTATTAAATCACAGAATATTGAGCTAGAAATTAGAAGTCAAGATCATAGAAAATGAAAAAAGAATTTGGATCATCAAAAAGGGAGCAAAGGTTGAGCATAAAGGTCAATTTATTTGCCAGAGTTGAGATAATATTTGAATTGATTCTCAACAACTATATATATAAATGTGGCAGAACCTGGAGATGATGCAAGGTTTCCTGCGTGCTCGGGCAGTGCACTTTCTACTACACCAAGAAATGCATGAATTAAGAATAAAACAAATACATGAGGAAATGTCCTGTGGTTAATTAAGAGCTCTGTACTCTTTAGGAGGAAAGTCAATGCAAGCATTTTTCAACCCATGTGTTTCCCTTTGAATTCTGCATGGTGAATGTAAGAAATCACATTTGCTGTTCTAATTTTCCTCTAAGTAGCCCTGCATGCTGTAGTTTTCCATTACACTACCATCTTATTAATGAAGAATTATTATGACACAGAAATCTTCTGAGACAGGATAAACTTGCAAACTGCTTAAAGGGGAGGAAAGGATATTTTCAAATTGTAATCAGGGACTCCTAAACATGAGGACATATCGCATCTTGCTTCCAGTCTCCCACTTGAGCCATACTCATGAATGTATCTCTTTTTGGAGTACCATCAGTAAGGGGAATAAATGTACTCAGCAGAAAATAACAGTGTTGGATTTTCAGTGAAGCAGGTATTTACACAGATGTTAAACTTGGAAATGAGAAAAAAAGTAAATCTCTAGAGACAAGTAGCTACATAGAATTGGAAAGTAAGTTATAGAACATGGATGATTTTTGTAGGAAAAAACCCACTAACTAATCAACAAAGAGAAAAAAGTGGTCACAGAACTTGCATGTGATGAAGCAGAGAAAACAGATTGATCCATTCATTCTTATAGGAAAGCAGGGAAAGGGAGATATCATTTTTTATTCAAAATCAGGAGTATTATTTATAGAATGACAGCTTTTACTTGTCATCAAAATGTATATACTTTCTTCCTATTCTCTTGAGATTTCAATCAGAATTAGGAAAATAAAATGTGTCACCATGAAGAGAAAAAGGACTCTGACATATGTTCCACGACAGAACAGTTTTAGTGAACCCTGAAAGCTGATCAATCTAAAAATCGCAATTTAGTGAATTAAGCACTGTTTAAGGGCTAGTCATGTTCCGATTAAAACGCACAAGCAAAATAAGCAAACAAAAGATTATATATTGCTTAGGAATGAATAATTTATAATACAAAGTCTCAATTAGACAGGAGGAATAAAGGTTTTTTTCTTAGAAATATTTTGCAGTGTGGTGCATATAGTAAATAAATAAATGTCCAAGATGTTAGCTGGTAATTGTGATCCTTGAACTCAGGAAAAAGTGAAAGCTAAAGATATATATACACAGACACAGACATACACGTACACAAACACACACAGTAGGGGTTGGGGGAGAGTTATCAGCATATATTTATGTTTTTAAAGTCGCAAGACTGGGAATAAAAGGAGATTCCATGAAAGAAGCAGTGAGTAAGGTAGGAGGATGATTGAAAAAAATTCAATATCCTGGAAATAAAGTGAAGAAATTTGATTATCTTTTGGTTACAATGCTGGTTAAATGATGAGGAGATGCAAAATAAGATGTGAACTCATAAATGATCAATGATTTTGCAAAAGCCTGGTTACCGAAAGCAGTCTTGTTGAGGTCTTCGATAGTGCCATGGGGAGTACAGCTTAATGAATAAGCTAAAGAGAAAACGCAAAGAGAAAAAGTTGAGATGTAAGGTAAAATGTCTGTGATGATGTTTCAAAGCTAAAGTGTTCATATTATCTTTTTAGCAATTTAATACTTTACTGAGGTACTGGAAAATTCACCTTTTTTCAGTATGCAGTATAGAAATATTAACAATTATAGACTGTCATGTGACTCACACCAATCAAGGTATAGAACTGGTCCGTCCATCATGCTCCTAAATTTCATCATGCTCCTTTTAGTTAAGGTGGTTTAGCTAATACCAAAATTATTAAGTCCCTAGCTTTAATGTAAAGTCTCTCATAATAATCTAAAATTATGTGACAGAAATCCAATCAGAAATTAACCTTATTAATCATTGAATTACTTTGTGAACTCTATATAATCCAATTTATTAAGTATAAAGAAGTAGCCTATGAGTAAACCAAGATAGACATTCTAAAGTAAATGACTGGACATAGTTATTAATATTTAAATTAATAGCTAAAAAAAGTCCTTAACTATACAGTTAAAAAGTGGAGGCAAATAATTTGTGGGAAGAAGTTCTTTCAAACACATCTTTAGAAACACTTTCATTTGCAATCCTAATCAACCTTAGCAATCTTTCTCTGGTCATTTTTTAGCGATGCATGGAAGTAAAATTGGAAAGTGTTAAATCATGGTAAGACTAAAGTAAATGTGCATTGAATTCACACTTTGTTTAACTATTTGTTGTACTGTAGAAGCACATTAAATCATTTAAAACATTATTTTGTATAAGAAGTATCATGAAGCTAGAATATAGGAGATAATGTAGGAAAATTTTTTCAAATATCTAGATGTAGTAAGAGACAGGTGATAAGCATTATGTCCCTAAAATAACCACCTCCCTTCAAACAGTGCATTTCCTCCAAAGAAAACTAGAAAGAACAAAGAACTGATGATGTTTAGCTGTTTTACAGTGGCAAACTGCACAAACCCACAAGTATGTGCATTGTTCACATTCATTTTAAAAAATAACAGAATAAATGAAATGTGCCTTATTTAATCATCTGTTCTGGGAAAACACAATGTCAAGTTCTTCTTCTGGTACTGCCTTCAGATGGGAGCCAAGTGAACAATTCCTGCTCAGTTAAAGAATTTAATACATTCATACCACTTCTCTGTCCAAAAAAATCTGACAGTAGGATGAGCACTATTTTAATAATATCCCAAAATGAAAATGAATGTCAGAAATAATGATGGTGGAGGGCTTCACAGCCTGCAAGTCCAATTTCAGTGAGAGGAAAACTGCATTTCTAATACTTCCTCATATTATTTGTTTCAAAGCACCACAGGCAGGACCTTTATATAAAATGAAGGATAAAGATCTGAGTAACTGTTTAAATACTTCTTAGAAAATAATAAACAATCTGTTTCCTACTCTAATATGAATATTAATCAAGAAAATTGAAAATTCCCAGAATTCTAGTTTTGGGGGTCTGAATTTATTGGGTACAAATGTAGTTTTGTTACATGTATTGATTACATCATGGTCAAGTTGGGGTTTTTAGGGTATCCAACACTTGAGTAACATATATAGTACTCATTAAGTCATTTTTCATCATCCACCCCACTCCCAGCCCCTCACCCTTCAGGGTCTCCATTGTTTATCATTCCACTCTCTACTTTTGTACATACACATTTTTTTAAATAATAACATCAACTTATGAATGACAACATGCAATATTTGTCTTTCTGTTTCTGGTTTATTTCACTTAAGATAATGATCTTTAGTTCCACCTCTATTGCTGCAAAAGACATGATTTCATTCTTTTGTATGGCTTAATAGTATACCATTGTGTATATATGCCACATTTTCTTTATCTGTTGATAAACACTTAGGTTGAGTCCCTATCTTCGCTATTGTGAATAGTGCTGCAATAAACATATGCATGCATATATTTTTTTGATATATTGATTTATTTTCCTTTGGTTAGATACACATTAGTGGAGTTGCTGGATTTAATGATTTTTTCATTCTTTGACAAATCTTCATACTTTCCTGAGATGTACTAATTTATATTCCCACCAATGGTGTATGAGAGTTCTTTTTTCTTCACATTTTTGCCAACATCTGGTGTTTTGCTTTGTTTTTGTTTTTGATATTGTCAACTGGAGAAAGATGATATTTCATTGTTTTTAATTTGCATTTCTCTGATGATTAGTGATGTTGAGCATTTTTTCATATACTTGGTGATTTGTACATCTTCTTTCGAAAAATGTCTAATCATGTCTTTTGCACACTTTTTAATGAAATTACTTTGTTATTGTTCTTGTTTAGTTGAGTTCCTTGGATATCCTGATATTAATCCCTCATCAGATAAATAGTTTCCAAATATTTTCTCCCATTCTGCACATTGTCCGTTTAAATGGTTGATTATCTCTTTTGTTGTAAGAAACTTTTTAGTTTAATTAAGTCTCATGTGTCTAGTTTGGTTTTTGTTGCCTACGCTTTTGAGGTCTTAGTCATGAATTTCTTTCTTAGACCAATATCAAGAAGAGATTTTCCTAGGTTTTTGTCTAAAATTTTTATAGTTTTTGTCTTATATTCAATTCTTTAATTCATCTTGAGTTGATGTTTGTATGTGATGATAGTCCAATTTCATTTTCTCCATATGGCAATCCAATTTTGCTAGCATCATTTATTTAAAAAAAAGTATCCTTTCACTAATGCATGTTCTTGTTGGCTTTGTCAAAGATCAGTTGGCTGTAAATGTGTGGCTTTATTTCTGGGTTCTCTATTCTCTTCCATTGATCCATGTGCCTATTTTTATATATAGTACCATGCTATTTTTGTTACTGTAAACTTGTATATAATTTGAATTCAGATAACATAATACTTAAGATTCATTCTTTTTGCTTAGGATTGCTTTGTCTATTCAGTCTCTTTTTTGGTTCTATATGAATTTTAAGATTGCTTTTTATAATTTTGAATGATGTTAATATTTTGATAGGGATTGCACTGAATCTGTGGGTTACTATGGGCACTATGGGCATTTTAATGATATTAATGCTTCTAATCCATGACCATGGGATGTTTTTCAATTTCTTTGTGTCATCTTTAATTTCTTTCATCAGTCTTCATGGTTTTCCTTATAGAAATCTTTCACCTTCTTCGTTAAATACATTCCTAGGTATTTTATTTATGTTTTTTATAATTATTATAAATGGATTGCCTTCTTGATTCTGTTTTTAACTAGACTGCTACTGGTGCCAATTTTTGTATGTTGATTGCATATCTTGCATTCTTACTAAATTCATTTATGAAATCTAAGAGTTCTTTGGTGGAGTCTTTAGGTTTTTATAAATGTAAGATCATATCATCAGCAAACAGGTTTGACTTCTTTTCAAATTTGGATGACTTTTATTTCTTTCTCTTGTGTGAGTATTCTGGCTAGGGCTTCTAGTATGGTGTTGAACAGGAGTGTTTTATGTGGGCATCCTTGTCTTATTGCAGTTATTAGAAGGAGTATTTTAATTTTTCCTTATTCAATATGACGGTGGCTATGAATTTTTTATATATGGCCTTTATCATTTGGATGTATGTTGCTTCTGTGACTAGTTTGTTGAGGGTTTTTATCATGGAGTGATGTTGAATTTTATCAAATGATTTTTCTGCATCCATTGGGATGATCATTTGATTTTTGTCCTTGTTTCTGTTTATATGATATATCACATTTATTGATTTGTGTATGTTGAACCTTCCTGGAATCTCTGGTGTAAAATCCACTTGATCATTTTTTCTTTATCTTTTTGATGTGATGTTGGATTCAGTTTGCTAATATTTTGTTGAGGATTTTTGCATCTATAGTCATTAGGAATCCATCTGGTCCTGGGCTTTCCTTTGTTGAGAGATTTTTTTTATTACTGATTCATTCTTGCTACTTTTAATTGGTCTGTTCAAGTTTTCTTTTTCTTCCTGGTTCGATCTCAGGCTTCTGGCAAAATGCTTGGGTAAGGAATGACTGATACCGCATTGAGGTCCTGCCACAGGAAGAGTGTGGTCATCCCAGCAGCTTTGCATCTATCACACTCCAGTCCTAGTGGGCTTTCTCTCTCATCCTGAGTGTCACAGCTGACCCTGCTGATCATTAAGACCCTGCAGTTTATGTTTAGCCCACAACTTAACACTGGGCCATAGGAGTCCACACCCAGTGCGAAAACCAAGCTTCTACAGGAACTCTTGTCCAGTTCAGGTCCCAGAGGATAGACTTTATTTCATTGATGGCTAAGATTGCTTCTCAGTTCTGGTTGTGGGAGCCCACTCACCACTATTGCCCTGGTTCTACAAGAAGCAACCCGAGTTTCCATTCTGCCTAGCACTGGTGTTGCTGGTTTACAGGACTCCACAGTCTAGTAAGAGCTAGGATCAAGGGTGACATCTTACTGTAGCAGCTTATGTCTTAGGAAGGGTGTGAGATCAAGGATGTGCTCCCTCCTAGGAGGAGTTCCTTCTTACAGTTTCATGACCATTACCTAAATGAAATATAGGGCTTGGGAAGGTCAAGGTGCTCTCCCATGGCTTGGATTGTATGCTTTCCAAGTTACACATCCAATAAAGGGCTGATAACTACAATTTATTTAGAACTCAGGAAAATCAGCAAGGAAAAATCAAACAACCCTATTAAAAAATGGGCAAAAGACATGAATAGAAATTTTTCAAAAGAAGACAAAATAAAGGCCAACAAACGTAAGAAAAAATGCTCAACATCTCTAATCATCTGGGAAATGCAAATCAAAACAGCAATGAGATATCACCTATCTCCAGTAAGAATGGCCCTTATCAAAAAGTCCCCAAACAATAAATGTTGGCATGGATGGGGAGAGATAGGAACACTCCTACACTGCTGGTGGGACTGCAAACTAGTTCAACCTCTGTGGAAAGCAATATGGAGATACCTTAAAGCTATACAAGTAGATCTACCATTTGATCCAGCAATTCCCCTACTGGACATATACCCCAAAGATCAAAAGTCACTTTATGAAAAAGACACCTGCACTCGAATGTTTATAGCAGCACAATTCATAATTGCAAAGTTGCGGAAACAACCCAAGTGCCCATCAATTCATGAGTGGATTAATAAAATGTGGTATATGTATACCATGGAGTACTATTCAGCTTTAAGAAACAATGGTGATATAACACATCTTGTATTTTCCTGGGTAGAGCTGGAACCCATTCTA
>CAUYPO010118705.1:0-16137 GCA_963574435.1 Cheirogaleus major
TAGCAGTTGCTCACATGTCATGGGGTGGGGGGAGAAGAAGAATTGGCTATCTTAAAAACAGGGTAAAAAAAAGCTGGGTTAGGGTGTGTGTTCACCTTGAATATGTTCTATTTAACAATTGGGTCATGTGCATCTGGTGTAAGAACATTTTTCTACCATAAGTGACACCAATAAATGTTTGTTATTTAAAAAAAATAAAAATAAAAAAATAAAGTATTTCACAATCATTATCTCACTCTCCTGAAGAAGAAAGATATTTCTGCTAATTTTGGAATTGACACAAGCCCAAAAAGTTATTAAACTTTAGAGGACTGAAGAATAAATGAATAATTGAAAGGAAGGCTTCTCAGAAGGGAAGGCCCTTCAGCTCAAGCATGGCTAGGATAGAGGAACTGCCACTGTCTTGATTAGCATGTCAGTAGAAGTCAGCATGAGGGGGATCTCAATCCATTCTTCAAACCACAATTATCCAGATCCTCTACATCCACCCTCACTCCATGTACCACTAAGAATGAGTCTCTCATTAAAAGCAAAATGGAGAATCAGTCATTTTTTTGCCTTTCCAAGGAGCCAATTCCTTAACATCGGTTTCCATCTAATGTATGCTATTCACTGGTTATCATTGCTTCGTCCAATCATCCATTTTTTTCAACCATTATTCATTGAGTGTCAACTATATGCTAGGTATTGGACTACATACTCTGCATCCAAGACACAATTCTTGCCCTCAAAAAGTCTGCCATTGGTTCCCTTCTCCCCAGGAATCAGGAGGCAGGAACACTGGCCAGAGCAGCAGGGTGGCACCCAGGGAACCAATTCAGGCAAGACGTACTCAGTATTTCAGCATGTGGAGCCAGTGGTGACTCTCTACTCCCACACATGAATCAAAAGACCATTACTTCTGGAGAATCAAAGTCATAAGGCTAGTTAGAGAGTCTTTGACATAGAAGGAAAATCTAGTTAGTGATTAGAAATGGAAAAAACAAATGAGAGCACCTGCCATACCTGCTCACCTTTCAGGGTGGAGGAGGATATGGGGGACTTCCCAAGACAAGGGAGCACAGGGCACTGGCACTTCTATTGGGGAACAGATTCTTCCAGTAGAAGGGAGGGAGCTCCCAAGAATGCTGCTCATGACAGTGAAGCAGCTCAGAGATCCAGGGAGGAGAGAGGACACAGAAACCAACTGCCACACTGAGAAGGAGCATCGCATGTACTCAAATGACTGTGGAGTCCAGAATCAGACCATTACTGCTTCCTTGGACAAGTAACTTCAGCTCTGTGAACTTCATCTGTATAACAGGAATAATGCTTTCATTGTGAGGATTAAAAGAAATGATGTATATGAAGTCTAGATACTCAATAAGTAATAAATTATTTCTATTATTGTTAAGGGTAATAGGATAAGTGCTACCATAGAAAAAGCACCAAAAATGCATCTTTAAGTCTTCCCTGGGGAAGTCCAGAGGAGGAATAATTGATGCAAAGCCATGAAGAATGGGAAGGAGTTCCCCAAGTGCTCATGGAGGGAAGGAAGAAGAAACCACATAGGCAAAACACATCTAATGTGGCAGAAGCATAGAGGACAGAGAGCCTGAGGGAGACGGGTGAGAGGAGATGCTGTGGGCATAGCAAAAGGCCAAGCCCTGAGGAGATACATGCCATGTGCAGAAGCTACATCTTCCATGACCAGAAGATGGCAGGAATTTTAAGCTGGAGCCCACAGGATCAGGTAATAGCTAGCATTTATGCAGCCAACATTTCATTAGAACTTTCTATGGGCCAGACATTATTCTAAGCACTTTACATATATTAACTCACTTAATCTTCACATAATCTTTTGAACCTTAAATACTAAGAAAACTAAGGCACAGAGAGGTTAATGAACGTTTCCAAGAACATATCGTACTAAGATGTACATGTAGATGGATAAGGCTGAGAGGAAGGAAGTTTGGAGAGAAGACAGATTTGAAAAGAGAATGCATTAGAAAATGAGTTAGAAGAGAACATTCAGATGGGAGAGAAAGGTGCCAGAACCAAGGCAGCAGGGGAAGAAAAAGAAGAGGGTACACTTAAGTGGAAAATCTAGAATTCAGGGAACCTAGTGACCAGTTGGATATGGAGACAGGTTATTCCTTTGGGAAAAAATTATTTTGTAAATTCATTTGATCTGTTTTCCTGTTTGAATATTTCTGTAACATTGTCCTTTTCCAAGGGGATGGCTTTGCCAGAATGCAGCTTGTACTTTCACCAATATCCACTTAGTTATTCCTAACCCCCAAATCTGGACAACTTCAGGGTATTAGGACTTCAAAAAATTTCAACCTGATGTTGTAGTTCTCACCTTGAAATGGGGTATTTACTCTTCATCTAACAATAGACATGTTGCTTCTATCTTCTAGGAGTTTCACTTTGATGTGTCAAAGGAAATGTCATGAACTCTAGGGGAGAGTCATCACCGCATGAGTGCAAGATAAACAGCAGGTGTGGCTGGGGCTTTAGGAGAGATATCAGTCCTCCTATTCCATTTTTAGGGATAAAAAGATGAATGTTTCAAATACTTTGATTTCCAAGAGTCGAAGACAGCTTCCAAAAGAGTCCATAAATAGAAGTCCAACACCTCAGAGTGAAGCTGCATCAGAGAGAGATGTCTCTCAACATTCTGATGGTCATGATTACAAAGCCGAAACCAACACACTCCTCTTTGCATCACTCGGGTAAAGCAGGTGGGAGGCAGATGTATTACCTGCACACCTGGTAGGTTGAAGGCAGCTCTTTAGTTTGAACATTAAGCAATCACCTTCCCTTTTAGAACTTTGCAAATTAAATTGCATCTTAGGCACAAGTAAACAGATGACCTGGCCATAGGTAAGAGAGAATAATAATCCCTTACATTTGTATTGTTTCAGTATCCATCACACAGTGCTCTCACTGAAATGATTGTGTGTATATTATTGTCTTCATTGAAAAGCCAAGGAGTCTAGTGCTTAGAGAGCTGTCTTGCTCAAGGTAACAGCAAGATGGAGGCAGAGTGAAGACAGGTCTTCTGACCACAAGCCTTTGCTAACATACCACAAAGAAATGCATTGTGATGACTTTGGTTCTTCTAGCAACAGAATCCTCTCCTTCTGACAACAGGAACCTCTCATTCCTATGGGGACCCCACTCCCCTACTTAGGAATGGACATATTGTCTAGGATCTAGATCTCCTACATTTAGTTAAAGGATAGACAGCTGATCCAAGCTGGGCCAACCTCAGTGCTCCCCATTTTCTCCTGGAGAAAGATCCTTTTTTCCTCCTGAGGCTGTGAAGCTGGTGGGCTGGGTGTCTTAAGCAGCTTCTGGCCATCATATTCACCCAGGAGAATGACCTTCAAAGAGATGGAGCCAGAAATGAATCAGGTTTAAGCCTCTGATTCCAGCTATATCAGAAACTAGTCCTACCCTTGGACTGTTCAGTTCTATTAACTAATAAATTACTGCTTGAGCTCATTTGAATGTTCTACTTTGTTTTTTGGCTTGGTCACTTTCAGCCCAGAGTCCAGACCAACAGAAGCCCAATAGAAATAACAAATCTCAACATGAGCAGCAGAGAGAAACCTCCTGAACCTATCTGGTTCCCTGCCTCACTTTCCACTCTCAGGCCTACACTCAGTGATAGTTCACCCATGCTGTGGGCAGCCTACAACCTGGGGTTCTTTCTGGAAATTCCAGCCCATCCTTAACCAGCATAACCAGAATGATTTCTTCCTTCATCTGTCTTGAATTCTTGAAAAGCATGCCTTGGGTCAAGTGGCTAGGATGTGTGTTCCTGGGAACCTCTTGGGTCTGGGTGGAAGGGAAGTATGGGTTGGGGGTAAGGTGGGCTGTGCCCAGTAATGTTCATGGAATCAGAGGGAGTGGGTGGATTCTGTTCATCTTGCTCTTCTGCACTCTTTCTAATACCTTTCAGGATGCCAAATTAACAAAGTAGAATCCTTCACAAGACCTCCATGAGGTCAGGAAGGCCCATGAGAATTTGCCTATTGGAGCCTTCATCCAGAGCCCTGCACATACCACTAACGTGAATATTAGCCCAGAAAAGACTATGACAAACTCTGTACCCCTGCCTGTCTCCCTAAAGCTAAATAGAGGCAGAAATGAGACCTAAATGTGTTTTGCTTTTCCTATTTCTGCCAAACGTAGTGTTTCAAAAAGAACTGCCTTATGTAAATACAATAACAAAACCTAATATGCACATAACAAAGTTAAAAAAAAAAGTACCCTGTTTCACTACTACAACTGACAAACTGCTTTTTTGGCAATGAAAAATTCTGAGAAAACTGAAGCTATTTTGAGACATAAATTCCAGCCCCCCAAACAAACAAACAAACAAAATTAAAAAAACAAAACAAAACAAAACAAAAACACAAAACAACAATCTTTGTTTTTTTCAAATAACGACATAGATGAGACTTGAGCCCATTCAAAAAAAGAAAAAAGCTATCTCATTGCCCCTCAATAACATGCATATCACAACTATGGTCTTGTTACTGGCATGTGTGCATTTTAACTTGCATGATCTGGCCTCAAGAGCATTACTGACATACTCTTGTTTGTTTTACTCAGGATTAGCAGAAAATTTCTGTGGGTGTTTTACGTCACTGAAGTAGGAAGCTCTGAAAACTTATACCGGCCTGGTTGATATTTCTGGAAAGAGAACTTTAAATTATTAGAGGAAGGGGGTGGGGTGGCCAGGAAAGAAAAGAGTGAGTAAGACTCAAGAAAGCCCCAACAGGAAAATCCCACTTGGAAAACTGAATTGATGGCGAATGAGATTTCTTGCATGAAGCAGCATTCAGCTCTGCTTTGTGGGGAAATAAAAGTTCTCATTGTCTCAGAGGGGGTAAAAAAAAAGTGTGGAACTCATGTCAGCGTCTACCAATTTGTGGAACTGAACTTTGGCAAACAACAGTGAGAGTTATAAAGCAGTAGAATTTCCCTTTCTATAAACTACAGTTTTGTATATAATTGGATGGAAGGGGCTGATAGAGTTTAGTCTGGAAACATTTGGTATGAAGTTTGAGATTTTTCAAATATTCCGAAGAATTATAACAGTCACGGAATAATGTCTAGTCCTCATGACTATTTTTAAAGGTATTAAAAAAAAACTAACACTGCAATAAAAAATAGGCAAAAGATGTGCAAATATAGTTTGTAAAAGAAGAAATACAAATGTCAAGACTCAAAACAAAACCATGACCTCACTTATAATCAAAAAGGTACAATATAAAATAATAAGGACCTATTTTTATTAAATGAACAAAAGATTTTTTATGTGATAATCTCATCTTTGACAGGAGTCAGGAGACAGGCACTGATTCAATTAATACTACCATTATGGAAAGTAATTTGCCAATTTTTTTTTTAAAGATGTGCACTTTGACTCCTACAAGCCTACTGCTAGGGATTTACCCTAAGGACAATTATAAGAGGCACACAAATATTTACATTCATAGCAGCACTGTTTGAATGCTGTAAAATGGAAAATAATTCAAATGTCTAACAATAGGAGAAGAGTTAAATTAATTAAAGTTTACTCACATAACTCAATATTATAAAAATATGTAAAATAATTTTTTCAATAAAGTCACCATTCATGAGAAAGTGTTCAGTGTAACAGCAAGAAGAAAAATCTGATTCCAAACTGTATTTAAAGTATGATGTAATATATCATTTATATAAAATTTATATATATGGATACATTACATAAATGCAGTATATACATTATATATAGTAAATATATATACATATAAAAGATAGAAAAGAAAATTTGTTCATAGTACTAATCACTGGGTGATGAAACTATAAATTATTTTGACATATATATTTTCAAATTATCTGCAATTTTGTAATATTTGAGGTGTGTGGTGGGGGAAAAAAGCATACCTTATTCTTTGATGTTCTAAAGAATATTTCAAGATAACTAGTCAGACAACCAGATATAACTGGACAAAGAATTTATTCTTTACTGTTTTACTGCATTTATTTTTTTTAAATACAAGATAGAGACGTACTGTGAAATAGTAAAAAGAATACTGGACTCAGAAATATATTACATGTTATATAACATATGGTTTATTATGTGATATGTTTGTGTATGTGTCAGTGATATATACATATCATCACACATGTCCCCAAAAAGATTTCAACCTTTTAACAGTAAGAAGACATATTAGAAGCCAGTAAGTTGCATATATATATTAATATTACAGGAAACTTAGAAACCATTTGGGATTAGAGAAAAATAAAAGTTTATAGTGCCAGAAACATGGAATATGTTTGTTTGAGCATTATATTTAACTCCGAGTTTTTTAGAAGTTAAGCCAAACGAGGAGACATTACACAGTTCTAAGTATCTGATGAAAGGAAGCACACACATTTATCTAGAAAAACAGACTTCTTTTTCCTACTAACTTCTAGTAAAAATTTGCCATGCATATCTTCATATAAAAATGTTGCATAGCAAAATGGACATTGATCTTTGATAGAAATCAAGGACATCAAGTTAAAACAAAGCTCAATGAATAAGGAGTCAAGCTCTGCAGCCTTGGTATGTTGCTTTCTGGTAAGCTCACTTGATACAGGAAGCAAATTTAAAGAATCCAAAAAGGATTCAAACTAGCTACAAACAGACTGTCACAGGCTGAATTTGGCACACGGGACATTTCCTAAAAGTTTTAATTCATCATTAATCTGAAAAAATCAGATTTGACATGAGAACACAGCTTTTGAATTTCATTTAAAAGAACGTAATATTTGGCAAATTGAAATAACTTTTTTTATAGGTGTTGGCTGGCCTTGAGAAGTGACTGACTCTTAAGGAGGGTCATTTGTACTAATGGTCTCAGTTAGGAGGCTTCCTACCGGGGGAGACTTGTACATATGAGAAGCTAGATCTAGAAGAATGAGCAGATGGCATACCTTCTGAATGATGTCTATTGAATATAAATTGTTTCGTTTGGACTAAATCTAGATAGCAGTCAATTTAACATGGAGCTCTCAGATGGTACATTAAAAGGCAACATAAATGATTAATTGAATCAGAAAAAGTTTATGAAATAGTGTGCCTGGAGCTGTGATCTGATACACACAGCACTGGTGCTTTAGTCAGGCACCAATGAAGAGACTGTCTTATAGAAGTCATGTGTTCAAGTCTAAGAGGCTTTGGAATTCCCACTTCCCCTGAGGACCACAAGTGGTTGGAGCACAATCAGCCTCCCCCTCTCCACTACTCCTTCCCTCATTCTTTGTGCCCTACGGTTCTACCTGTTCCCAGCACTGTCATGAGGCATTTGTCTGAGTCTTCCCAGTAGCGGTGATGACTTTGTACTGGTCCACGTGCACTCTCACCAGTTCTCTGCACCCCCTAACACCCCCATCTCACACACACACACACACACACACACACACACACACATTGTGATTCATGCTCTAAACTTCTGGAAAGACAGACGGGAATTCAGAGTTCAACCGGTGGCACAGAAATGAGAGGTGTTAGCTAATTCACATAGAGAGTGAACTTTTAAAAAGTATCCTTAGCCAATATACGCTGCTGAGTTGAGTGGTCTCTAGCACAAGGGGAAATTTGCCTGCTGGACCATCTTTGGTGATAGCAAGAAAGAGATATTTTCTTTAGTCAAGCAGTCTGAGGCAGACACTGTTGGTTGCATGGTCCATAGCATCCATCCCCTCTCTTCTTTCTTGCTCATGATTTTGTGGGTCAGGAATTTGAGAAGGGCAGCTGAAAAGTTCTTGCTTAGGGTTTCTCATGTGGTTTTAGACAGATGGTGGCTGGAGCTGCCAATATCTGAAGACCGGACATCCAAGACAGTTCATTCATGTGGCTGGAGTTGATGTTGGCTGTTGGCTGAGAGTTTAGCTGGAGCTGTCGACTAGAGAACCTGTGCGTGGCCTCTCCGGCATGATGGTCTCAGAATAGTCAGACTTCTTTCATGGCAGCTGTCCTCCCCAGGGTGAGCTTCCCAGAAGAAGCAGGCAGAAGAGGCATGACCTTTTATACTCAAGCCTCAGGAGTCACACAGAGTCACTTCCACCATGCTCTCTTGGTTAAAGCAGTCCCAGGCACACCCTGATCTCAGCAGATGGATCACAAGCCTTGCTTCTCTACGGGAGGAAGGTCAAAGGATTTGCAGAAAAGTTTTATATCTTTCAAAAAATTGTAAATCTTTAAACACAAACTGTAATGCATCAACACATTGTACTCTTCGAAAATAGGTCTGCATTCACAAAGCCACACGCTGCTCACGTTATTGCAAGAAGGATCCATTCTGAATTTGCCAGTTTTATGATGGACAGCTTTATGAAGGTGAAAGCCTTCATTATCTGCCACTTCATTTTACTCATTATTTTTTATCATCCATAGAGGAGTTTGGTTCCTTCTCAGGCTAGCCGGAAGTTCTCTATTCCTCATTTCTATTTCCTCTTGCTTTCATTCTCACTCTCAGTCTCTACCTCTCTCTCTTTCTCTCTCTGCAACTTCAGCTGGCTTTTTCTGCCCCACATCTCCACATACACACAACTTAGCTCAGATATGGCCACCCACTGCCCTGGTATTACCCACCTGAGACTAAGGACATTCTCTAGGTTTCAGTTATGAATTCATGGATCTGAGAATCTTACTGGTGCAGAAAGAAAAGAATATGTGCTGCTCAGCCAGATCAGAGAAAGGGCATGGAAATTTAGGGTATAATCTATTCCATTTGAGTAGCAGAAAAACAATTATGTGTAAGGTAACATAAAATAGCTCTCCCCAAATCAGCATTCTCTTCACTGGCTTTCTATAACCTTTGACAAAAAGTGTTGATTTGTAGTCCACATGCACACTACCTTCTGCATCCACAACATCTTCTCATGATTGACAGGTAGCAATGCTTACACATCCTGTTTCCTTTTCTTGCAAAGCTCATGATTCCTGATACAACCTCCTAATTCTTACCAAAACACAACATTTCTAGTCATGTAAAACTAATCTCAGACATTACTTACCCCAGAAAAATAATTGCATACAAATAGTCAGATGGATGGCTATACTCACATATTCTTGAGCTTAAGGCAGAATCATATTCTTTAGGGCTCACCCTCCTAGTG
The DNA here is from genome assembly GCA_963574435.1 of Cheirogaleus major. Lineage (NCBI taxonomy): Eukaryota > Metazoa > Chordata > Mammalia > Primates > Cheirogaleidae > Cheirogaleus > Cheirogaleus major. The sequence goes on from CAUYPO010118705.1 coordinate 9,151, forward strand.
GCCACACTTCCACTGTCAGCTATGTAAATTTACAGGTGTCTCCCTTGTGGCAAAATCCCCATTTGCCATTTCCTCACATTTTGATTTCTGTATTTATTTTTAAAAAGCAATATAAAAAAGTTAAAAAAAAATCTAGCCTGTATAATTCCATTTACAGCATAACACTGCTCTCAGCATGTATAGCTAGGCTATTTAGTTGTGAAATTTCATGGGATTTAGGAGTTTGGTTTTATGTATATCATTATATAAGTGCTTAAGAAATACTCACATGAATCTTTTACTGCCTCTGCCAAATAAAATATGTTGATGCAGGTCATCATCAACTACTGCAGTACCCAACCCCCAGGCCACAGGTCTGTGGCCTCTTAGGAACTGGGCTGCACAGAAGGAGGTGAGCAGGTGAGAGAGGGAAGCTTCATCTGTATTTGCAGCCGCTCCCCATTGCTTGCATCACTGCCTGAGCATGCTCCCATCAGATCAGCAGCAGTATTAGATTCTCGCAGGAGTGTGAATCCTACTATAAACTACACATGCAAGGGATCTAGGTTGCATACTCCTTATGAGAATCTAATGCCTGATGATCTGAGGTGGAGCTGAGGAGATGATGCTATCACTGGGGAAGGGCTGCAAATACAGATTATCATTAGCAGGGAGGTTTGACTGCACAGAGACCATAATAAATCAATTGCTTGCAGACTCATATCAAAACTCTATCGGTGAGTAACATGTGACAACGTAATAACAATAGAATTAAAGTGCACAATAAATAAATGTAATGCACTTAAATCCCCCCGCCCCAACCCCCATCCATAGAAAAATTATCTTCCATGAAACTGGTCGCTAGTGCCAAAAAGGTTGGGGACTGCTGCTCAACTGTAAAGGAAAAGGATATTGCAGTAGCAGTAGTTGTGCTCAAAATGAAGGTATATGTGTTTTTTGGTGGGATGGAGGAAGAGTGCTAGCTATTGGGAACGAGAACTTGCAGATACCTTGTGCCTGCTTCTTTATTAATGGGGAAGGGAACAGACCACACACGAATGCTGGGGATTTCAAAGAAGTGAGATATTGTAGTTTTAGAATCTACAGATTATTAGCTGCCAAGTCTCAAATAAAAAAAAAAAAAAAGCATCATCGTCAAAATGAGACCTAGAGTTTCTGGGACAAGGACAGGGTATTTAATCCAACGGTTAACCTATAAGTGTTTGAGAAACCACTCAGCAATCCAATCCTGAAATGTCTGGGCAGACAGTAGTAACACATTTTCTCTTTAATCAGATTATAAATCATTGTGCTCTACTCTGATGCCTTTCAATCAAGAGACTCAAACCTGTTTATTTGCTATAATTTGGAGGTACCTTTACACTAAAACTTTTACTTAGCCTTACATAATCTCATAAGCAAGAATGAAGAGAAAGAAATCAAGGCAAGTACAATATCCTCCATTCTCTGTTCTTTTATTCCTTTCCCCCTTGTAAATGAAATGTACACAGATGTGTTGTTAGCATCAACCACTTCTTTAAGAAAGACTCAGCTAACTTACAGCCAAGGTAAAGTCCTAAGGATCAGCTACTTTGCAGGACTCACAGCAGTAGTTAAAGTGAAGCGGGGTCATCTGTTTCTATTGCCTGCATTTGGTGAACCCAAAGGAACGCCTGGATTTAAGTTAACCAGTTTCATTACTTTACTGTATCTTTAATTTCTCTCTAAAGATAGATAAATTTTACCTACTAAATAAAATGAAGGGCTATCTCCTTTTTCCTAAAAGCACATTTTTAACACTAAATAGAATCATGTTTTGATTTATAATTGCTTATTTCCGTACATGCTTATTCTATTTTTCTTCAATCTCTTATTTCACTGCTATATAGAGAAGACCATCTGGTGTATTTTTTCTCTTTAATTGTTTTTCTGAAAAAAACAAAGTACTTTTCCCCTACCATGTTCTTTTATTTCCATATTTGAGTTTTGAATAATCCACGTTTCTCAGGGATTATTAGGAGCTGTTGAAGCACATGTTATTGCCCTCAGCTTATTCCATTTTTCCCTTGAGATAAATCAGAAAACACATGATTTACCACATGAGCAAGCCAGCAAGGAGAGGAGGCAGCTTTAGGAACAGGTAACTACTGAAATGCACATAATAATATGGACAAATAATGTATAAGTAATACACAAGGTTTGTCTCATTTCCATGTATTTACAAAGAGAGGAGGAAGTAAGCACATAGTGTGAGGAGTTCAAATCCTATGGATAAAACCAACTGAGCACAAATCCCAGTTGTGGGATCTTGGACATAACCAATAACGTTTTCTAGCTTCACTTTCCTCTTCTGTAAAGTAGGAAAATAAGAACAAGTACGCCATACAATAACTGTAAGATTTAAGTCAAATAAACTAGCACATGTCTTATACACAGTAAGCATTTTTAAAATGTATGCTGCTGTTAGATTATAAAAGATAGAGTGAAATAATGGTTTCTTATAATTATTCAAATGAAAAATATTAAGAGCAAAGAGCAAGTAGTGGTTACATCATTCACAAAGACACTTTTCTCCAGTCAGCTTCCTCGTTCACAGAGCTCTATTAACAATGTTCATCTCAAATGTGATCTTTCTCTAAAAGATCATTGCCCATTCCACAAGCATGGAAACGTGCCAGGATGAAAACTTCCCTTTACCGTCACACACTTCTGCAACCAACTGCTTCATTTCTTTGCTCCCCTTCACAAGAAAACTTCTTAAAACAATCTTCTGTGTTTACTGACTCCCTTTCCTCCCCTCTCACACTCTTCAGTCCATTTCTTTTGGGCTCTCATCAGCACCCTAAATAAAAATCCTCTCATCACAATCAGCCGTGCTCTCCATGTTGCCAAACCTAACATTCAGTCTTCTGCCTTCTTCTGACTTTTCCTCTCAGCAGCATTGGACATGGCCGACTCCTTTTTTCTTTAACTTCTTCACTTGAGTAGAGCACCCTCTCTTTTGGTATACTCCCACCCCATCAGCCAGTCCTTCTCAAACTACTCTGGTTCTTCCTAGAGCTCCGTCCTCAGACCCCTTGTTTTCCATCCATATTCACACCCTCAGTGACATCTTCCAGTGTCACAGCTTTATATACTGTCTATAACTTAAGGCTCCCAATTTATATCTCCAACATCAACAATGCCGCTACCAGATTCATGTATCTACCTTATAACTAGGTATCTCCATCTAGTCATCTCATAGAAACTCCAGTCTTAAAATGTTCACGACTGAACATCTGATTCTCTACTCTTCTCCCAAATAAAGTAAAGGCTCCTCCTCCTTCAGTCTCATTCATCTCAATAAGTGGCAACTCTATTACTATCTTTCAAATTGCTCAGGCAAAGCCTTCAAGTGGCCCTTGACTTTACTGTTTCTAGTATAATACATCTTACATCGAATCCTTCAGCAAATTTTGAAGGTCCCACCTTCAGAATAAACCCAGATTCCAAACACTTCTCTCCTCTCACCTCTGGAACCCTTATCTGAGCCACCAAAGTGTCTGAGTCATTACCATAGCCTCCCGACTGCTCTCTCCACCCCATCCTCGTCCCAACAGCCTCTTTTCTCACAACAGCTAGATGGAAATGTTAACACATGTCAGATCAATCCTCTGTTCAAAAACTGTCATGAGGCTTTCCTTTTCACTCAGAGAAAATGATCTGGGCCTGGCCACCTCACAAAATCAATCTCCTACCATTGTCCCCCTTGCCCACTTTGTTGTCTCAGCTAGGCCATTGCAACAGCCTCCTGTTTCTCTGCTTCCAGTCTACTCCCCCAACCCTGCATCCTGCTCTGATCTCACTGGTTTCCTTTCTGCTTCTCAAATAGTCTAAGCCCACCCTTCCCTATAAGCTTTTTGCATTTGCTTAGAAAAATCTTCCCTTAGATAATCCATTTGACTTGTGCCCCTCTCTTCCTTGGGTCTCTGCCCAGTCACCTAATCAGAAAGACTCTTCCTGACCATCCTAAATAAGATAGCAGTCCCCACATCAATCACTTTCTATCCTCTTAACTCACTTTATTTTTCTTCTTAGCAGATATCAACACTAGACATGCTATAAGTGTGTATTTTTCATTTGTTTATTGTCTATCTGCCCTACTAAAATGTAAGCTCCATGAAGGCAGGGACTTAATTTTAATTATTGGTTTAGCCCAGTGCCTCAAATAGTGCCTAGCTGACAGTAGATGTTCAGCAAATATTTGCTGAATGAATGAATGAATGAATGAACAAAAGAATGAATTACTCTTTTCACTCAATACACAATTTGTGGTAGGCAACTAAAAGTTTTTAAAAGTTAAAGGAGTAGAGCAGACTTGGGTGAGTTAGAAAAAAGTATAGTGAAAAAATCAGTGAAATTGGTTAATTGTCCAGTTGATGCCACTAGAAGCTGATTTTTCCATTGCTGACATGTCCAACTGAGGAATCACTCCCCTTATTGACTAAAACTTACCACCAGGCTGAGTCACATGGGACATGCTGCTGAGCCAGTTTTTCTCCCATGTGCCTGAATGACTCAAAGCGCCAACAAAAGCAATGGTTTTATGTCCCTGGAACTCCACTTGGAAGTTCGGAATCAATTGTCAACTTCATTCAAGTGTGCCTTGCTCAACTAGGTTAACTTGAAAGTGTTCATTCCTTGAACAAGATTGCTGTTTTATCTTTTGTCATCCACTTGCTGTGTGACTAATTTGAATGTTAACATTTTTAAGTGAAAACTCTTTGTTACTAAACAAAACCATTTGAAAAAACTTTCAAAATGTCTGGATATGATATTTCTCAGAAAAAAAAGGCAACTGAGACTTGCTAATTATAAACTAAATATACATGATTTTAATTGAGTGTCAGGAGTCCAAACCTATTATTTTAGCATAAAAACATGTTACCAAATGCTAAGTTTTGTGGCATGCTGTTTGAATTTGTGCCCAACCTACTAACGAACCATGCGTTAAACTTCTAAGGCAGGAAAATTTCCTCTTCTCTACTCCCCAACATACAGGGAGATGAGTGGGGTGCCCAACCTGACAAAGAAGGTAAGAGTTTTATTATTATTATTATTTATTATCAATATAATTGTTTGCTCTGGAAAAATATTTTTGCTTTAATATTTTAAGGGGCTTGTCACTATCTTCATAATGATTTTAAAAATACATATTAATACTAAATGACCAGACATAAGTTTTTTGGATAAAAGGGCCAAAGATTTAGTATTTCTAAATATTCTCAGAGAAATAAAAAGAAAACAAACAAACAAAAAGAATATGGCCCTACACTGTCATGATCAAGTTAAAAATATATATATATAATTTTTTTAACTTGGTCTATATATAGAGAGAAACCTGGATTGCCTTGGGAGATGGTATAAAATTGCACACAAACTATTCTTTTGTATAAGGTTTTGGTCTTGCCTAGAGAAGATGTTCAGCTAGTTCAATTCTCACTTCTACAGATAGGGAAAGAAGGTCAGGAGCTTCAGATACCCAGAAAAACTTCCAAAAGCAGTAAGTTCAAGTAGTTTCTTCAATTTTTTCCAACATGAGATACCGGTTTGCCACTTCCTGGAATATTTGCTTTTATATATACAAATTATAAAAATTAGACTACAACTGGCAACAATGAGCAAATTGACCATAAAGATGCAGAGAGCTAAGTTCCTCAAAAATATTAAGAGAAATTGTAGCCTCCATTATAACACTTTAATGGGTGACATTTAATGATACTCAATTCTCTGAGTGAGTCAGAAGTTCCCCTTGGGTAAAGTCATTAACTTTTTAAAATTCACTGATGTTATCAGCATAACATTCCACAATCTCTCTTCTACTTAGTCTTAGAATCTTACAACTGAAAGGCTCATCAATTTCAGCCCTACTCGTTCCACAAGGAGAGTTTCTTTTTTCAGTTTTCTTTTTTTTTTTCTTCATTTATTTTTTATTTGTATATATTCGTGGGATATAAGTACAATTTTGCTACATGGAGATATTGCATTGTGGTAAAGTCAGGGGCTTCAGTGTAGCCATCACTGGAGCAATCAATGCACATTGTATCCACCAAGCAACCTCCCCTCATGCAACCCCTCCCACTTTCCCACCTCTGCGAGTACTCATTGTCCATCATTGCACTCTGCTACCATGTGTACACATTGTTTAGTTCCCACTAAGTGAGCATATATGGGAACATATTTGTCTTTCTGTGTCTGAAGAGTTTCATTTACGATAATGGCCTCCGAATCTGGATCCCTACCTCTCACCTCTCACAAAAATCCACTCAAGATGGATAATAGGCTTAAACCTAAGGCATGAAACCTTAAGAATCCTAGAAGAAGATGTTGGGAAACCCTTTCAGACATTGGCCTAGGCAAAGAATTCTTGAAGAAGACCCCCAAAGCAATCACCACAGCAACAAAAATAAACAAATGGGATCTGATTAAATTAAAAAGCTTCTGCACAGCCCAGGAAACTATCATTAGAGCAAATAGACAACCTACAGAATGGGAGAAAATATTTGCTCTCTATACTTCTGATAAAGGTCTGATAACAAGAATCTATCTAGAACTCAAAAGAATTAACAAGAAAAAATCAAACAACCCCATCAAGAAATGGGCAATGGAAATGAATAGAAACTTCTCCAAAGAAGACAGAATAATGGCCAGCAAACATATAAAAAAAAATGCTCAATATCTCTAATCATTAGAGAAATGCAGATCAAAACCACAATGAGATATCACCTAACCCCAGTGAAACAGGCCTGTATCAAAAAATCCCAAAACAACAAATGCTGGCGAGGATGTGGAGAGACAGAAACTCTCTTACACTGCTGGTGGGACTGCAAATTAGTGCAACCTTTGTGGAAAAGAATTTGGAGATACCTCAAAGAGCTAAAAATAGAAATACCATTCGATCCAGCAATAGCATTATTAGGCATCTACCCAAAAAAGCATAAGACATTCTATTATAAAGACATCTGCACC